>CM041810.1:37112161-37122161 GCA_023376895.1 Aspiorhynchus laticeps
ATCACATCGTTCAAAGGACACTTCCATCTTTACTCATTTATTTGATTTAATAATAATGTATTTTATACAAAAATAAATTATGAAATAATAATAGTAATAATTGAAGTCATCATTTTTTATTAAATAATATTATAATTTATAATGCATTATTTTATTTTAAATATTAATAATATAGAAATAAATTAATTAATTAATTTAATAATATAATTTATATTGTATTTATAAAAAATATTATTAATTATATTAATAATTTTATTTATTTATTTGTTATTACTTTATTTGATTTCATAAATGTATTTTATGATTATTTGTTTTTAATTTTAAAATAATAATAGTAATAATTGAATTAATCATTTTTTTATTAAATAATATCATTATAATTTATAATGCATTATTTTAGTTGTAGTTTTAATTAATAATATAGTAATAATTAAATACATTTAACAATATTATAATTTATGTTGTATTTATAAAAAATAATAGTTATTAATTATAGTAATAATAATAAAAAAAATTATGATTAGGTATTTGTTTTTCATTTTAAAATAATAGTAATAATTGAATTAATCATCTTTTTATTAAATATCATTATAATTTATAATGCATTATTTTAGTTGTTTTATACTACTATAGTAAGAATTTAATTAATACATTTAATAATATTATAATTTATATTGTATTTATAAAAAAAATAATATGATTAATTATTGTAATAATTTAATTTATTTAATTGTTATTCCTTTATTTATTTTTTTCATAAAATGTATTTTATGATGAGTTATTTGTTTTTAATTTTAAAATAATAATAGCAATTGAATTCATAATTTTTTATTAAATATAATTATAATTTATAATGCATTATTTTATTTTTATTTTTTAATATGGATAGTAATAATGTAATTTATTTATTTGATTTAACAATAATATTATAATTTTATTTAATTAATAATAATAATAATAATAGTAATTTATTTAATTTAATAATATTGTAATTTATAATTGTATTTTTAATTTTAAATATTATTGCTATAGTAACAATATAAGTACTAGTAATAATAATAATTGATATTATTATGTGATCATCAGGCTTTTATGGTGAGAATATGGAGGAAAAAACAGCTCAATTTTATTTAGAGACTCAAACTGAGCAAAAATATTAATTTGGTGCATATGATGATATTCTAATGTAAATCAATGAGATTTTCATCTGGAAAGTTATTCTTACATTTACTTGATAAATATCAGTAAAGATTTGACAGCAAAAATACATACAGTCAGGTCCATATATATATATTTAGACACAGGCACAATTTTTATTATTTTAGCTGCTGAGCAAAACATATTCAAGTTACAGTTATATAATGAGCTTTAATTTAATATCTACCCCCCCCCCCCTTTTTTCAAGGAAACATAAGTAATTGGACAAATGACTCAAAAGTGTTCATGAACAGATGTGTGTGATTCCTTCATTATTTCTACACATCAAAGGATTCTCAACAAAATATTAAAAATTAACATATTATTTATGATTACATTTATTTGTCCAATTACATTTGGGCCTTTAATATGGGGGACTGTGTATAAAAATGGTTGTAATTCCTAAACACTTTGTGTTATATTTTATTTCAACCCCTTGAATTAAAGCTTAAAGTCTGCACTTCTATTTAATCTTGATTGTTTTATTTTTAATTCTCTTCTGGTGGCATACAGAGCCGAAATGATAAATTGTGTCAGTGTGTAAATATATATACTGTATATATATAGACCTGACTGTAGTAGTAGTCGGTGTCCAGATGAGGGCGCTCCTCACATGAACATCACTCGGTCTGTAGTGTTTGTTGTGAATGAAGCGAGCGTGTGGTCATGTGTCTCCTGCAGGAGGTTCTGGGTTATAAGATCGATCATCAGGTGTCGGTGTACATCGTGGCGGTGCTGGAGTACATCTCTGCTGATATACTGAAGCTGGCCGGAAACTATGTGCGGAACATCCGGCACTATGAGATCTCTCAGCAGGACATCACTGTGGCCATGTGTGCTGATAAGGTACTTCTGATGAACAGGACTTTAACCAAACGCTACAGGACTGCATCATTGACCAGCATTATGTGATCATATATCAATATGGATATAAAATAATAACAATAATAATAATGTGATCATATATCAATATGGATATAAAATAATAACAATAATAATAATGTGATTATATATCAATATGGATATAAAATAATAACAATAATAATAATGTGATCATATATCAATATGGATATAAAATAATAATAATAATGTGATTATATATCAATATGGATATAAAATAATAACAATAATAATAATGTGATTATATATCAATATGGATATAAAATAATAATAATAATGTGATTATATATCAATATGGATATAAAATAATAACAATAATAATAATTGATATATATCAATATGGATATAAAATAATAACAATAATAATAATGTGATTATATATCAATATGGATATAAAATAATAACAATAATGTGATTATATATCAATATGGATATAAAATAATAACAATAATAATAATGTGATCATATATCAATATGGATATAAAATAATAACAATAACAATAATGTGATTATATATCAATATGGATATAAAATAATAACAATAATAATAATGTGATCATATATCAATATGGATATAAAATAATAACAATAATAATAATGTGATCATATATCAATATGGATATAAAATAATAACAATAATAATAATGTGATTATATATCAATATGGATATAAAATAATAACAATAATAATAATGTGATCATATATCAATATGGATATAAAATAATAATAATAATGTGATTATATATCAATATGGATATAAAATAATAACAATAATAATAATGTGATTATATATCAATATGGATATAAAATAATAATAATAATGTGATTATATATCAATATGGATATAAAATAATAACAATAATAATAATTGATATATATCAATATGGATATAAAATAATAACAATAATAATAATGTGATTATATATCAATATGGATATAAAATAATAACAATAATAATAATGTGATTATATATCAATATGGATATAAAATAATAATAATAATGTGATTATATATCAATATGGATATAAAATAATAATAATAATTGTTACTATTACTGAATATAAATACAAAATACCCAAAAAAATAAAAATAAGAAATACTATGACTGTAATATTTCACTGTAAAAACAGAAGTATTTAAGAAAAATATAATAGTAATAATAATAAATCATTAATAATAATACGTTTTTAATTAAAACAATTCAGGAAAGTTTTAATTAAATAAAAAATGAATTGAAATACTCTCTATTTTATTTAAATATATAATAATATTTTTTATTGATAACTGTATTATAATTACTAATTAATAAAAAACTAAATAAAACCAAAAAAATTAATATTACTATTTTAATAATTCACTGTAAAAAAAAATAGTACTTAAGAAAATATAATATAATAATTTTTATTTTATATAATAATAATATTATTTCTACTACTAAATTAAAAAAAATACCAAATACAAACAAAATAAGAAATATTATTGCAATATTTCACTGTAAAAAACAAATATTAAAAAACAACAACAATAATAAATGTATAATTAAATTTAGAAAGTGTTTTTTAATAAAAAATAATAATCATTTTAATAATACGCATTTTTAGTCATAATTTTATTATTGTAAAATATAAAATACTGAAAAACTAAATAAGAAAAAATGCTATTGTAATATATTTTACAAAAATGAGTATTTAATTAAAATACTATACTAATAATTTAATTTTACAATTCAACTCTAAAATGACATTATAATATTCATGGCTGTCTTAATTTCTTAATTTTCAAAACTTTTATTTTGATGGAACATCACTGGAGCCTTAAAGCTGGTCTTTATTCTAAGTCTGTGTTGATCGGCTTGTCGTCTCGTGTTTGGTTCATAAATGCATATCTGTCTCAGGCCCCGCCCAGCTCTGTCTCAGACCCCGCCCAGCTCTGTCTCAGGCCCCGCCCAGCTCTGTCTCTGACTCCGCCCAGCTCTGTCTCTGACTCCGCCCAGCTATGTCTTTGACCCCGCCCAGCTCTGTCTCTGACCCCGCCCAGCTCTGTCTCTGACCCCGCCCAGCTCTGTCTCAGACCCCGCCCAGCTCTGTCTCAGACCCCGCCCAGCTCTGTCTCAGACCCCGCCCAGCTCTGTCTCAGGCCCCGCCCAGCTCTGTCTCAGGCCCCACCCAGCTCTGTCTCTGACTCCGCCCAGCTATCTCAGGCCTGCCCAGCTCTGTCTCTGACTCCGCCCAGCTCTGTCTCAGACCCTGCCCAGCTCTGTCTCTGACTCCGCCCAGCTCTGTCTCAGACCCCGCCCAGCTCTGACTCTGACTCATCTCAGCTCTGTCTCAGGCCCCACCCAGCTCTGTCTCTGACTCCGCCCAGCTATCTCAGGCCTGCCCAGCTCTGTCTCTGACTCCGCCCAGCTCTGTCTCAGACCCTGCCCAGCTCTGTCTCTGACTCCGCCCAGCTCTGTCTCAGACCCTGCCCAGCTCTGTCTCTGACTCCGCCCAGCTCTGTCTCAGACCCCGCCCAGCTCTGTCTTTGACTCATCTCAGCTCTGTCTCAGGCCTGCCCAGCTCTGTCTCTGACTCCGCCCAGCTCTGTCTCTGACTCCGCCCAGCTCTGTCTCAGACCCCGCCCAGCTCTGACTCCGCCCCTGTGTCTGTGCTTGCAGGTGCTGATGGACATGTTCCATCAGGTGGAGGAGGACATCAGTGTGTTTCCTCTGGACGAGGAGCCGTCTGCAGCCGAGGAGCAGATGTACTATGACCTGGTGAAGACCTTCATGGCGGAGGTGCGTCAGTATCTGCGCGACCTGAACCTCATCATCAAGGTTTTCCACGAGCCCTTCGCCTCCAACACCATGCTGTTCTCCCCACACGTGAGTCCCGCTCCTCATCCTCTGCTCTAGGGCTGTCACGATAACTGCAATATCACAATACCGCACTATTGACGAATAATTAAACCCTTTCCAACAATGACTGTATGATTTTGAGATCCATCTTTTCACACTGAGGACGACAGAAGGACTCATACACAGCTATTACAGAAGCTTCAAACACTCACTGATGCTCCAGAAGGAGAAACCATGCATTAAGAGCCGGGGCGTGAAAACTTTTGAACAGAATGGAGATCAGTAAATTTTTCTTGTTTTGCCTAAATATGATATTTTTTCATTTAGTACTGCCCTTCAGAGGCTACAGAAGATACTTATATGTTTCCCAGAAGACAAAATAAGTTAAATTTACCCTGATTTTCAAATTCAAAAGTTTTCACGCCCCTGCTACATCATACAGTCATTGTTGGAAAGGGTTCAAATACACAAAAATGCTGGAAAACCAAAGAATTAGTGGGAGCTGAAGGATTTTTCTGAAGAACAGCAGCAGTTTAACTGTTCAGGACAAACAAGAGACTCATGAACAACTATCACTAAACAAACACACATCTGTGGATCATTCAGATAACAACACAGTGTTAAGAATCAAGGGCGTGTAAACTTTTGAACCAGGTCATTTTTATAAATTCAACTCTTATGTGGACTATATGTAAACATCTTTTATGTGAAATATCTTATTCAGGTCAGTACTAAATAAACAATAACATGCATTTTGTACGATCCCTCTTATTTTGGTAAAATTAACATTTTGCAGATTCTGAAAGGGGGATGTAAACTTTTGACCTCAACTGTATCACATGCATATGTATATGTGGGTGTGTTAAAAATGCATCCCTATATATATATATAAATAACAGGGGCGTTTCCTCCAAGGCAGTGTCTCCTCTCCTGAAAATTGGATGAGAAAATAATCGATTTTACAAAAATAAAACAGCACAAATATGACTAAATATGACCTTAAAAGTGTAAAAGTCACTCGTTTTTATAAAGTAACACTGTCCAACAGCGACACCCGCAGGTAAAGTTACAGTGCAGGCTTGCCTCCCTTCAGTCCATTGACTTTCTACAGAGACCCCAAAGAGTGCCGTGACTCTTCTGGAGGCTCAGTGAGATGAATGGGGGAAATCACATGAGAGGAGGCAATCCTCCATCGCGCTATAATTGGATATGATTGGATGTGATTGGTTCGTGCGATAAATCCCGCCTCTTGTTTTCGTGCGAGCTCTCGGCATGAATGAAGGAAATAATGGCGTTATTGACTAATTATAAAGTAAGTAAACAACTCTCCCGCTTAGATATCACTGCTTTGTGTCACGTCAAAATAAAACATGAAATGTCTTGAAAATGTCAGCTTGATGAAATGAAAGATGTATCTTCGTGCCTGTGACAATGTTTGTGACGGGGCTTTTATGACAATGACACGAAAATAAGTTGACTATTAAAAAACAGCTGAGCATCAGCTCACAGCATCAGTGTCTTCAAGTGCATATAACGGTCCTTGGCTATTTACGCTAACCCCGCCCACCTACATTTGATCACAAAACATTACTAAAGACAGTCGTCAAGCCACAGCTCCAGTGGCGCAGATGGTAAAGTACACGCTTTTTGACGCCATCGACCTGGGTTCGAATCCGCGTTTTGCCGAACTTTTTTTTTTCTACCTTTTCAAATCCGATATCACGTCGGAAAGGTGTGTATTTTCAGTAATAATGAAGGAAATAATCTAACAGGGTAGGGTTTAGGGAGGGATTTATTGTCCCAAGGTGACGTCCATTTAGCAATTTGAATTAAAATGATAATTTTCACTCAATATGTTATTACTGTTTTATAATGTACTATAATACGGAGGTGCAGATAATTGCCACTGTTTGCAATAAGTAGCATAAATAGCAGAAAATCTTGCTGTAAACAGAATCTATAACTATTTGCACTTAGTGTAAACACATTAAGTGTAACAGGGACATGAATTTTATATATATATATACATGTATGTGGGTCAAAGACGGAAAGATGTCCACATCAAAAGAAATTTACAAAAATGATTTTATGTTCATAGAAAGCACATTAAATGTAAGTAAAGTGTCGACTTTTAAGGTTTTAAATGTTTTTGGAGAATAAAATGTCAAAATTTGGTTGAAATAATGTTAGATTGTCATTCAGTGTAACACAATATTTATGTAAAAAAAATCAAATAACATGCTTATTTTGACTTGTACATATTAAAATATATAAAAGAATAAGAGAGCATATTGTGTTTTAAATGAGTAAAAAATTCTTACTGACAAAACCTAGGATAGTGGCACATTTTAAAAATGTAAAATTACAACTAATTAGTATTTGGGGTGAAAGTAATTAGTCTTTTTTTTATGTCATAAATTCATTTTTGTTGTAAATATGCCTGACAAAAGATTGTTACACTGAATGATATTTTAGCAGTGATGGGAATAACGTCGTTATAAATAAACAGCGTTACTAACGGCGTTATTGTTTTCAGTAACGAGTAATCAAACTAATTACTGTTTCCCCCGTTACAACGCCGTTACCGTTACTGACAATAACATGCGGCGTTACTATAATTTATTATAATATTATTATCATTGTATTTTCCAGTTAATCTGAATTGAATGAGCAGTGTAGCTGTATTTGACGAACCGTAAACTCTAGTGTGAAGCGCACGGCTCGCCGTAGCTTTCTCACACACACACACACACACACACACACACACACACACACACACACACACACACACACTCGCGCGCGCGCGCAAAGCAAGATACAGAGCGAGAGAGTCTTTCATAACATGCAGGATTGACGCGCTACATGTAAACGATATTCTTTGTTGTGTTTTCGTGTCAAAATAACGGAGTTTCTTTGGAATTCTTCAGCTTTTAAGAACTGCCGGGTTCTCCGCTAGTGGGCGGAGCTAATGCGCAAACGACAATCTCATTGGCCGGCGCTCACCTGTTATCCTCCCTGTTTTGATTTCAGCGAATCAATTCGAGCGAACGCATACAAGGTGATTAATATTCATGAACCCAGCAGCTCATTAATCCTTAGTGCGTTTTATATTGTTATTAGTGGTAGAATTCGTAGTAGTTTTGTTATCTTATCCATTTTTCCCCCTTTTTTTATAGAAACACTAAATGACAAACAATATCTTAAGCACCAGTCCTAAGTTCAGTCAACATGACAAATATGAATTCATACTTGGTTATTCTAAACACTAAAGTTCTATCATCATATAATGCTAAATTATCATAATATCATATTATAATGCTTGACTGACTGATGCTAAGTGTCAGTAGATAAATAGTGTAGATTAATGTACAATGTTTTATAATAATAATTTATTCTATTTAGTGTCCATTTCATTCATTTAACATATTTAATATTGGGGCATCCAAGTTATTTGACATTTGAACATTTAAAAAAAAAAAAGTAACGCAATAGTTACTTTCCCTGGTAATTAGTTACTTTTGTAACGATGTAACTCAGTTACTATTTGTGAGAAGTAACTAGTAACTATAACTAATTACTTTTTTAAAGTAACGTCCCCAACACTGCATTTTAGTGGGTGTCTTCTGTAAATCAGGGAAAAATGTATGATATTAATTTTGTGCTCGGAAAAACAAAATTGTAATTGAATTATCAGAAAACTTTCATATTTTGGGGGAAAAACAACAACAATTAGAGCAGTATTACACTTATTGTTTTTATGCTTAAACCCTTTTTCGTCTTTGACCCATGTATATGTATAGCCCGGGGTCTCCCAAAGTGGGCTTCGTGAACCCCTGGTGGATCGTGAGGGAATTGCAGGGGGTTCGTGAGTTGGTACATGAGTGTATATCATTAGCCAATTAATAAAAAAAAAATTAATTAATGTTTTTTGCAAATAAATGTTACAGGTTTATACAATTGTCTTGTAAATGTTAAATCTTAAATGTATAAAATAATTCCCTTTTTGGAAAACCCTGTATTTAAAAATTATTTTGGAAAAAAATAAATAAATTGTAAAATAAAGTAATATTAATTTTTATAATTTTTTGAGTGTAATAATAACAATAGCTATATAAATATTACTGAAATTTAAAACTGATAAAAATAAATGTTTTTAAAGTTAAACATGCAAATGTGCCATTAAATTATAGAAATATTTACTTAAAATATCAGGAGGTACTTTAAGTAAATAACTTATGTCAAAGGGGTTCGGCTGATTAAAAAAGTTTGAAAACCTCTGGTATAGCCTATATAAACTTATAACTGCCTCCTCATTTTAAAACACCACCGCTCGCCACTGATATATAAATATATATGGCGATAATAGCACATATGGCACTATTGAGCCACTCAGAATTAGGGGTGTAAGAAAATATCGATACACGTGAGTATCGCGATATTTTGTTTGGCGATACTGTATCGATTCTCAAAAACGGAATATCGATATTTAAAAAAAAAAATCATACAGGATTCATGTCAGTTGTTTCGTTTTGAGTTCATATCCCGACCGCTAGATGGCAGTCTTCATCTCTGAACCTAAACACTGACGGAGATACAGCATTAGAGCACACCGCTAATGTTAGCGTTAATATCGTTCGCTGCCAGTAATGGAGGATGAAGGAATTGTTCCAGCTAGTGTTGTCAAAAGTACCGACTTCGATACCATTTGGTACTGAAATTTAAAAAACGTCCATTTCCCGCTAAGATTTGAGCGGATTATTAAACAGCGCTGATTGGTCATTGTTCACGCGCTCAACAGATACATCTGTGATTGGCTTCAATGATCAATGAAGCGCTCGGTGAAGAGCGTGAAGCGATGATCATTGAAGCCAATCACAGATGTATCTGTTGAGCGCGTGAACACAATGACCAATCAGCGCTGTTTAATAATCCGCTCAAATCTTAGCGGGAAATGGACGTTTTTTAAATTTCAGCACCGAATGGTATCGAAGTCGGTACTTTTGACAACACTAGTTGCAGCTCTCGTTTCGGTCAAAGCTGAAGTGTGGCGTCATTTGGGCTTTTGTG
>CM041810.1:37127161-37142161 GCA_023376895.1 Aspiorhynchus laticeps
TAATGTAATTTATAATGCATTATTTTATTTTTTATTAATAATAATAATATTATTATTATTATTTTGAATTAATAATAGCACATTAATATGTTTATAAACAATTTTGGAGGTGCACCTTTTTATTATTATTATTATTTTTGTTTTTGTTTTTTTACAATAGATTCTATTTAACAACTATTTTATAATATTATAACTTATAATAAATAAATATATATATATGTATATATACTAAATAAATATAGTAATTTTGTAATAATTTTATTTGTATAAATAATAATAGTAATCATTTAATTACTTTTTAAATTAATAATAATGTCATTTATAATGCATTATTTTATTTTAATTTTTTATTAATAATAATTATTTTTTTTATTTGAATTAATAATAGCACATTAATATGTTTATAAACAGTTTTGGAGGTGCACTTCATTTTTTCTTTACAAAAGATTCTATTTAACTGAACTTTTAAAAATATTAATAATATTTATATAAAATATAAGTAATATTTCTAAAATGTAAAATCTAAATTTACAGCATGAGCTCTTTTCAGACTCTACTCTGCAGTTTTCCAATCTGGGGTTTGTGAGTTGATGAAAAGCTAATAATTAAATCATAAAAATGCCAAATTAAAATAATAAATAATTTTTCACATTAAAATGCATTAAAACTCCTTTAACAGACATCAGAGAACCATGAACATGCGAATGTGTTGTTAAATGATCTTATGATCTCAGGAATGCTTCGAGTGAATATTTGACAGAAACACCGAGTCGCTGTGAGTTCAGATGATTATGTGTTATTATATTGATTGATTATGTGTGTGGTCTGACTCACATCGATGGATCAGTGATTCTGTCTGGAGTCACAAGGATCTGCACACGTGCCTCTTCCAGAGCTCCAGCATTCCCAGCAGCCCTAAGCTGCTTTTCTGGATTCTTTCTGAGGGATTTATGGAGCAGAGCGCTGTACAGACCTCTCGGCTGAAATCAGACATATCTGTTATAGATATGACAGGACAGTCCGTTACAGACACACATTTAACAACACATTCGCATGTTCACTTTAACATTATTTATTTTAATTAGCATATTTAAGATTTAATTAATTGTACTAAGTGTGTTATGTTGTTTGGGTTTATTTTTAAATTAAATATTTATTTAATTTTTTTAATGATGTCATTAATTTGTAGTTAATATTTTATTTGGATTTGATTTGATTTTAAAAATTATTTTATTTATTTTTATTATTTTTTAGTAAGTGTTTTATTTAGATTCACATTTAATTAAAACATTTTTATGTATTATATTTTTGATTTAACACATTTTAAATAAGTGTCTTATTTTGATTGTTTGTACTCTAAAATTATTTATATTTTAATTTTACATTGTTATGATTTAATTAATTTCAATGTTTTATTATTTCTTAAATTAATAAAAAAATAAATAATATTTTTATTATTTAATTAGTGTTTTATTTTGATTCACTTAATATTTTTAAATTAATTTTTTACATTATTTTAATTTTTAAGTGTTTTTTGATTGCTTTTAATTTGTATAAAATATTAATTTTCATATTTATAATTTATTATTATTTAATACATTATTATTTATTTGAATTTGACATTTTTGTGGTTCAATTAATCATTTGTTTTTATCATCATCTGCTGAACCCCAGTTTGGGAACCCTGACTAAAGCGTTGTCAGATGAGTCTAAATCTTCCTCGTCTCTGTCTGCTCCTCTGCAGCAACTGGAGGAGAAGAGTGAGGATGAGGAGGATAAAGAGTGTTTGAAGCAGGCCATTACAGCCCTACTGAACCTGCAGAGCAGCATGGAGAGAATCTGCTCCAAGAGCCTCGCCAAGAGACGCCTCAGGTACACACACACACACACACACACACACACACACTAATAACACACACACACACACACACTAATACACTAATAACACACACACACACTAATAACACACACACACACACACACACACACTAATAACACACACACACACACACACACACTAATAACACACACACACACTAATAACACACACCACACACACACACACTAATAACACACACACACACACACTAATACACTAATAACACACACACACACACACTAATAACACACACACACACACTAATAACACACACTTGTACACACACACACTAATAACACACACACATACACACACACACACTAATAACACACACTTATACACACACACTTACACACTAATAACACACACACACACTTACACTCTAATAACACACACTTATACACACACACACACACACACACTTACACACTAATAACACACACTTATACACACACACACACACACTTACACACTTATACACACACACACTAATAACACACACTTATACACACACACCCACACTAATAACACACACTTATACACACACACACACACTTACACACTTATACACACACACACACACTAATAACACACACTTATACACACACACACACTAATAACACACACTTATATACACACGCACACACACACACACACACACACACTTACACACTTATACACACACACACACTAAGCGCACACTCGCACACACTAAGCGCACACACACACACACACACACACACACACTCACACACACACACACACAGGTCTCCACCCATCAGCCCTCATGTGTTTCCCTCTGACCCTCTAATAGCGGTGGAGGTCTGTTGCGTCAGGTTTGGGCGTCCCGGCTGGTATTGTTCTCAGAGAGAGAGAGAGAGAGAGAGAGAGGAAAGCGGCCCTTAGTCACTCGCTCGCTCGCTCTCTGAGGGAATCATGAGGATCTGACCTGGTTTCTGCTGGTTTTGCGCCGTGGCTGGTGTTTCTGTGGTTTAATGCGTTGGTGTATGTGGAAAGGATGGCTGATCTTACGGTACGTGTGTGTTCCTCGTCACTTTCACGCTGTTTGTGGAGTTATGAGCGCGATTAGACCAGAACAAAGAATCCATCTGAGCTGCGAGGATTGTGAGCGTCTGAGATGATTTATGTTTTTAACTCAGTCATGTTGTTGAAAAGTTGATTTAATTCAGCTGGATTGCTTGAGAAATCATTACTCTTGATTGTTCCACTGTTGTGAGTGATTTCAGTGTAAACCAGCTCTTAGTTTTGAAGAGCTTTTGTTGAAGGAAACGATTACAGTTACAGTCGTGTTTGAATCTGTATTAAAGTAATAGTTCGATCAAAAATAAACATTAGCTTTAAATGTGTTCACCTTCAGGTCAATAGAGATCAGGATGAGTGTGTTTCTTCATCAGGTTTGTAGAAATGCATCTCTGCATCAGTGTCTCAGCAATGGATGTGAATGGGTGCCGTCAGAATGAGAGTCTGATAAAAACATCACAATAATCCACAGCACTCCAGTCCATCAGTTAACATCTGGAGAAGACAAAAGCTGAAACAAATCCAGCATTAAGATGATTTTAACTCAAATATGAGTCCATAATCCATAATAACTCTTCTTACAGTGAAAAAGTGCATCTGCTGTTGTCTCTCACATCAAAATCCAGACACATATTAGTTTAGAGCTGTTTTGATCTGATGCAGATTTCTCTCCTGATTCAGACCAGAACACTTTTTCACTGGAGGAAGAGTTATTATGGATTATGAACTCTATGGTATTTGAGTTAAAAGCATCTTAATGCTGGATTTGTTTCAGCTTTTGTCTTCTCCAGATGTTAACTGATGGACTGGAGTGCTGTGGATTATTGTGATGTTTTTATCAGACTCTCATTCTGACGGCACCCATTCACTGCAGAGCATCCATTGCTGAGACACTGATGCAGAGACGCATTTCTACAAACCTGATGAAGAAACAAACTCATCCTGATCTTGGATTTTTTTTTTATTATTATATATATAGCACCTTTCAAAACAAATTTACAAAGTGCTTTACAATAAAAAGATATAACAGTACAGGAGTAAAGTACAAAAATACCAATTGTTAAAAACTAATTTTGGATGGCCTGAGGGTGAGCACAAATGTTGATTTTTAGTGAACGGTTCCTGTAGTGTGTGTGTGTCTGTGTGTGTGTCTGTGTGTGTGTCTGTGTGTGTGTCTGTGTGTGTCTGTGTGTGTGTGTGTGTGTGTGTCTGTGTGTGTGTCTGTGTGTGTGTCTGTGTGTGTCTGTGTGTCTGTGTCTGTGTGTCTGTGTCTGTGTGTCTGTGTGTCTGTGTGTCTGTGTGTCTGTGTGTCTGTGTCTGTGTCTGTGTGTGTGTGTGTGTGTGTGTGTGTGTCTGTGTGTGTCTCTGTGTCTGTGTGTCTCTGTGCCTGCGCCTGCGTGTGTGTGTGTGATGAGGGTAATAGTGTAACACTAGTGTAACAGTGCAGTGTGACTCTGCTCCAGCGTGTGGCGCTCTTCAGTGAGACTCTGTCATGAGGAGGGACAGTCCACAAACACACTCAGAAGTAAGATGTCTTTACGCTCTCGTCTTGTAACACCAGAGGCAATCAGACTCCTGCTCCTACTAAGAACATCTTAGAGTCAATCTGATGGTGTAGAAGTGTGTCTCCTTCAGGTCCTGGAGGGCTGTTGATCTTAAAGCTGATTGGACGCTGTACGCTGGTTATGTAAAGGTTGGTAATAGTGAGGAACCTCCAGGACTTGGTTTAGTCCTCAATAAGAGCAGATTCATCTCCCCTTCCTTACTCTGATATTTTCATGTTTTCCTGGAGTATTATTGTATGGCTGGGTATTGACATATTTTCACTAATCAATTTGATTCTGATTCACAAGCTCTTGATTTGATTTGATTCCGATACGATTTCATAATGATTCATTTGGATTTATATTAGGTACAGTAAATGTCAATTTTTCTGAAGGAAAACAACCATTCAGGGTTATTATTGTTAACTAAAATCATTAAAAAAACAAATGACTTAAAATAAACAAAACTAAAATAAACAAATAAAAATTGGAAAAAAAAACTTCAACCAAAAATAAAATAAAAACTAATTCAAAATATTAATAAAAACTAAAATAGTATTTCAGTTATGCTAAAAATAAAAAGCTGTCAGTTGAGACATTAATTTAATATTAATTAAAGAGTCCAAACTATTAAATTCAACTATTAAATTGTTTTTTCAATATAATAATCAACACTCAAGTAAAAACTGTGTACAAACATTTTTATTGCAACTTTAAGTCAACTTTTAATAACAGAATTATGTTTCTACTCCAATTTTTTTTTTAATATCTAAACGTTTAAACAGTGCATGTAATAAAAACTACTAAAAACAGATTTATTCAAACATACAATTAAAAAAATGAAAAGGTTGAGTAAAAATACAGTCAGGTATATATTTGGACACTGACACAATTTTCATAATTTTGGCTCTGTATGCCACCAGAATAGAATTAAAATGAAATTGAAGTGTAGACTTTAAGCTTTAATTCAAGGGTTGAACTAAAATATAATATAAAATGTTTAGGAATTACAAACATTTTTATACACAGTCCCCCCATTTTCAGGGGCTCAGATGTAATTGGACAAATAAATTTAATCATAAATAAAATGTTGATTTGTAATATTTATTTGAGAATGTTTTGCAGGCGATGACTGTCTTAAGTCTGAACTCATGGACATCAGCAGAGACTGGTTTCTTCTTTGTGATGCTTTGGGTCTTTACTGCAGCTGACTTCAGTTGTTGTTTGTTTGTGGCTCTTTCTGTCTTTAGTTCTGTCTTCAGCGAGTGAAATGCTGCTCGATCGGGTCGAGATCAGGAGATTGACTCGGTCACTGCAGAATATTACACTGTTTTACCTTCACAAACTCCTGGGTTGCTTGTGCTGTATGTTTTGGGTCATCGTACATTTGTACTCTGAAGCGCCGCTGAATCAGCTTTGCTGCATTTGACTGAATCTGAGCAGAGATTATATCTCTATACACTTCAGAATTGATCCGTCTGCTTCTGTCTCATCATCACTAAACACTTGTGTCTCATCATCACTAAACACTTCTGTCTCATCATCACTAAACACTTCTGTCTCATCATCACTAAACACTTCTGTCTCATCATCACTAAACACTTCTGTCTCATCATCACTAAACACTTCTGTCTCATCATCACTAAACACTTGTGTCTCATCATCACTAAACACTTCTGTCTCATCATCACTAAACACTTCTGTCTCATCATCACTAAACACTTCTGTCTCATCATCACTAAACACTTCTGTCTCATCATCACTAAACACTTCTGTCTAATCATCACTAAACACTTCTGTCTCATCATCACTAAACACTTCTGTCTCATCATCACTAAACACTTGTGTCTCATCATCACTAAACACTTCTGTCTCATCATCACTAAACACTTCTGTCTCATCATCACTAAACACTTCTGTCTCATCATCACTAAACACTTCTGTCTCATCATCACTAAACACTTCTGTCTCATCATCACTAAACACTTGTGTCTCATCATCACTAAACACTTCTGTCTCATCATCACTAAACACTTCTGTCTCATCATCACTAAACACTTCTGTCTCATCATCACTAAACACTTCTGTCTCATCATCACTAAACACTTCTGTCTCATCATCACTAAACACTTCTGTCTCATCATCACTAAACACTTCTGTCTCATCATCACTAAACACTTCTGTCTAATCATCACTAAACACTTCTGTCTCATCATCACTAAACACTTCTGTCTCATCATCACTAAACACTTGTGTCTCATCATCACTAAACACTTCTGTCTCATCATCACTAAACACTTCTGTCTCATCATCACTAAACACTTCTGTCTCATCATCACTAAACACTTCTGTCTCATCATCACTAAACACTTCTGTCTCATCATCACTAAACACTTGTGTCTCATCATCACTAAACACTTCTGTCTCATCATCACTAAACACTTCTGTCTCATCATCACTAAACACTTCTGTCTCATCATCACTAAACACTTCTGTCTCATCATCACTAAACACTTCTGTCTCATCATCACTAAACACTTCTGTCTCATCATCACTAAACACTTGTGTCTCATCATCACTAAACACTTCTGTCTCATCATCACTAAACACTTCTGTCTCATCATCACTAAACACTTCTGTCTAATCATCACTAAACACTTCTGTCTCATCATCACTAAACACTTTTGTCTCATCATCACTAAACACTTGTGTCTCATCATCACTAAACACTTGTCTCATCATCACTAAACACTTCTGTCTCATCATCACTAAACACTTGTGTCTCATCATCACTAAACACTTTTGTCTCATCATCACTAAACACTTGTGTCTCATCATCACTAAACACTTGTGTCTCATCATCACTAAACACTTCTGTCTCATCATCACTAAACACTTGTCTCATCATCACTAAACACTTCTGTCTCATCATCACTAAACACTTGTCTCATCATCACTAAACACTTCTGTCTCATCATCACTAAACACTTGTCTCATCATCACTAAACACTTGTGTCTCATCATCACTAAACACTTCTGTCTCATCATCACTAAACATTTGTGTCTTCTGTCTCATCATCACTAAACACTTCTGTCTCATCATCACTAAACATTTGTGTCTCATCATCACTAAACACTTGTCTCATCATCACTAAACACTTGTGTCTCATCATCACTAAACACTTGTGTCTCATCATCACTAAACATTTGTGTCTTCTGTCTCATCATCACTAAACACTTGTGTCTCATCATCACTAAACATTTCTGTCTCATCATCACTAAACACTTGTGTCTCATCATCACTAAACACTTCTGTCTTCTGTCTCATCATCACTAAACACTTCTGTCTCATCATCACTAAACACTTCTGTCTCATCATCACTAAACACTTGTCTCATCATCACTAAACACTTCTGTCTCATCATCACTAAACACTTGTGTCTCATCATCACTAAACACTTCTGTCTTCTGTCTCATCATCACTAAACACTTCTGTCTCATCATCACTAAACACTTCTGTCTCATCATCACTAAACACTTCTGTCTCATCATCACTAAACACTTCTGTCTTCTGTCTCATCATCACTAAACACTTCTGTCTCATCATCACTAAACACTTCTGTCTTCTGTCTCATCATCACTAAACACTTCTGTCTCATCATCACTAAACACTTCTGTCTCATCATCACTAAACACTTGTGTCTCATCATCACTAAACACTTCTGTCTCATCATCACTAAACACTTGTCTCATCATCACTAAACATTTGTGTCTTCTGTCTCATCATCACTAAACACTTGTGTCTCATCATCACTAAACACTTGTCTCATCATCACTAAACACTTGTGTCTTCTGTCTCATCATCACTAAACATTTGTGTCTTCTGTCTCATCATCACTAAACACTTGTGTCTCATCATCACTAAACACTTGTGTCTCATCATCACTAAACACTTGTGTCTCATCATCACTAAACACTTCTGTCTCATCATCACTAAACACTTGTCTCATCATCACTAAACACTTCACTAAACACTTGTGTCTCATCATCACTAAACACTTCTGTCTCATCATCACTAAACACTTCTGTCTCATCATCACTAAACACTTCTGTCTCATCATCACTAAACACTTCTGTCTCATCATCACTAAACACTTGTGTCTCATCATCACTAAACACTTCTGTCTCATCATCACTAAACACTTCTGTCTCATCATCACTAAACACTTCTGTCTCATCATCACTAAACACTTCTGTCTCATCATCACTAAACACTTCTGTCTCATCATCACTAAACACTTCTGTCTCATCATCACTAAACACTTCTGTCTCATCATCACTAAACACTTGTGTCTCATCATCACTAAACACTTCTGTCTCATCATCACTAAACACTTCTGTCTCATCATCACTAAACACTTCTGTCTAATCATCACTAAACACTTCTGTCTCATCATCACTAAACACTTTTGTCTCATCATCACTAAACACTTGTGTCTCATCATCACTAAACACTTGTCTCATCATCACTAAACACTTCTGTCTCATCATCACTAAACACTTGTGTCTTCTGTCTCATCATCACTAAACACTTCTGTCTCATCATCACTAAACACTTGTGTCTCATCATCACTAAACACTTTTGTCTCATCATCACTAAACACTTGTGTCTCATCATCACTAAACACTTGTGTCTCATCATCACTAAACACTTCTGTCTCATCATCACTAAACACTTGTGTCTCATCATCACTAAACACTTGTCTCATCATCACTAAACACTTCTGTCTCATCATCACTAAACACTTGTCTCATCATCACTAAACACTTCTGTCTCATCATCACTAAACACTTGTCTCATCATCACTAAACACTTGTGTCTCATCATCACTAAACACTTGTCTCATCATCACTAAACACTTCTGTCTCATCATCACTAAACACTTGTCTCATCATCACTAAACACTTCTGTCTCATCATCACTAAACACTTGTCTCATCATCACTAAACACTTGTGTCTCATCATCACTAAACACTTCTGTCTCATCATCACTAAACATTTGTGTCTTCTGTCTCATCATCACTAAACACTTGTGTCTCATCATCACTAAACATTTGTGTCTTCTGTCTCATCATCACTAAACACTTCTGTCTCATCATCACTAAACATTTGTGTCTTCTGTCTCATCATCACTAAACACTTGTCTCATCATCACTAAACACTTGTGTCTCATCATCACTAAACATTTCTGTCTCATCATCACTAAACACTTGTGTCTCATCATCACTAAACACTTCTGTCTTCTGTCTCATCATCACTAAACACTTCTGTCTCATCATCACTAAACATTTGTGTCTTCTGTCTCATCATCACTAAACACTTCTGTCTCATCATCACTAAACACTTCTGTCTCATCATCACTAAACATTTGTGTCTTCTGTCTCATCATCACTAAACACTTGTCTCATCATCACTAAACACTTGTGTCTCATCATCACTAAACACTTCTGTCTCATCATCACTAAACATTTGTGTCTTCTGTCTCATCATCACTAAACACTTGTGTCTCATCATCACTAAACATTTCTGTCTCATCATCACTAAACACTTGTGTCTCATCATCACTAAACACTTCTGTCTTCTGTCTCATCATCACTAAACACTTCTGTCTCATCATCACTAAACACTTCTGTCTCATCATCACTAAACACTTGTCTCATCATCACTAAACACTTCTGTCTCATCATCACTAAACACTTGTCTCATCATCACTAAACACTTGTGTCTCATCATCACTAAACACTTCTGTCTTCTGTCTCATCATCACTAAACACTTCTGTCTCATCATCACTAAACACTTCTGTCTCATCATCACTAAACACTTCTGTCTCATCATCACTAAACACTTCTGTCTTCTGTCTCATCATCACTAAACACTTCTGTCTCATCATCACTAAACACTTCTGTCTTCTGTCTCATCATCACTAAACACTTCTGTCTCATCATCACTAAACACTTCTGTCTCATCATCACTAAACACTTGTGTCTCATCATCACTAAACACTTCTGTCTCATCATCACTAAACACTTGTCTCATCATCACTAAACATTTGTGTCTTCTGTCTCATCATCACTAAACACTTGTGTCTCATCATCACTAAACACTTGTCTCATCATCACTAAACACTTGTGTCTTCTGTCTCATCATCACTAAACATTTGTGTCTTCTGTCTCATCATCACTAAACACTTGTGTCTCATCATCACTAAACACTTGTGTCTCATCATCACTAAACACTTCTGTCTCATCATCACTAAACACTTGTCTCATCATCACTAAACACTTCACTAAACACTTGTGTCTCATCATCACTAAACACTTCTGTCTCATCATCACTAAACACTTCTGTCTCATCATCACTAAACACTTCTGTCTCATCATCACTAAACACTTCTGTCTCATCATCACTAAACACTTCTGTCTCATCATCACTAAACACTTGTGTCTCATCATCACTAAACATTTGTGTCTTCTGTCTCATCATCACTAAACACTTGTGTCTCATCATCACTAAACACTTCTGTCTCATCATCACTAAACACTTCTGTCTCATCATCACTAAACACTTCTGTCTTCTGTCTCATCATCACTAAACACTTCTGTCTCATCATCACTAAACACTTCTGTCTCATCATCACTAAACACTTCTGTCTGCATTGAGCAGCCGCATTCAGTTTTAATTGTAGTGTCCTCTAACTGAACTAAATGATTTGTATTACTATATAAAAAAAAAACGATGGGTGGGGGACGGTGCCACAGTGGGCAAGTGACATAACTGGTGTTGTGACTTAACACCTGTATCACCGCCAACACCGTCTATCACAACAAGCCTAAGCTGCATGCGTTCTTGATCAAAAGTCATTAGAGATTTCCGGCAGGAGGGGGGAGGTGGAGGGGTGATTTGGGGGTTCGTGCGATTAACCGCCAAACCGCGATATTTGTTGCTGCTTCACCGCGGTAAGAAAAAATCCCATACCGTCACAGCCCTAGTCACAAGCCTCCCGGTTTTCATCCAAAATATCTTAAATTGTGTTCTGAAGACTAACGAAGCTTTTACGGGTTTGGAACGACATGGGGGTAAGTGAATAATGACACATTTTTCATTTTGGGGTGGAGTATCCCTTTAATTTCAGCCGTCCAAATAATGCTTTTCCAGAAGTGCTCTGGCTATTTTAGAACATTTTCTGGATGTTTTTTTGGTAAGGTCTAATCTATCTTGTGGTGAAGCCTCTGGTGAAGTCTTCTCTTGATTGTAGACGCGTCTGTCTCCTGGAGAGAGTTCTTCTCTTGGCTGGATGTTGTGAAAGGGTTTTTCTTCACCATGGAGAGGATCCTCAGATCATCACCACTGTTGTGGACGTCCAGGTCTATGTTTCTGAGCTCACCGGTGCATTCTTGGTTTCTTCAGAATGGATCAAGCTGTTGATTTGGCTCCTAATGTTCCTGCTCTCTCTCTCTTTGATGGATCTGTGTTGTCTTTGAAGCCTAACAATCGTCTGTTTCTCTTGTATGAAGAGATCCTTTGACCGCATGATGTGGTTCACAGCAACAGCTTCCAAATGCAATCAACTCCAGACCTTTTACCTGCTTAATTGATGTAGAAATAACGAAGGAATAGCCATGAAACGGCTTTTGAGTCAATTGTCCAATTACTTGCGTTTCCTTGAAAAAAAAGGGGGGGGGGGGTACATATTAAAGAGAATACCCTCATATCAAAGCTGAGAGTGTGCACTTTAAGCTCATATTCATTATATAACTGTAACTTGAAAATGTTTTGGTCAGCAGCTAAAATAATACAAATTGTGCCTGTGTCTAAATATATACGGACCTGACTGTACAATGAATATGTAATATAGTGCATATATTTATCAAAATGCTCCTCTGTGGAGTTATTTTTTATAAGCTGTTCTATTGATGTTCTTCAAACTGTTTTATTGATGTCTTTCTGTGGTTGAATCACTGATTGATTACATGATTCATGATTGATTTTCTGATGTTCATTCATGTTTATTTGCTGCTGTAACTAGTAGTAAAGAGAAAGAGATGATCGGCGACAGCACACGTTAAAGAGCCACAAAACACATTTAATGAGTGAATTTAGTGATGAAACTGACATAATTTGAAGTCTGAGACTTTGTTTCATATCAAAAGTAATTATTGTGATTATTACAGGCACTACAAATACATTTTAGAGGAATCAACTGAAAAAAAACCTGACTAAAATATCAATCTTAGGATTTCAGAATCAGTATCAGCTCATCAAAATGATTAAATCGTGATTGTATAATCAACCCAGCCCTGTTTTTCTGGCGTTGTCTCCTGATGGTCGTCTGTGTCGTGTCTCTCAGCGAGTCGGCGTGCCGCTTCTACAGTCAGCAGATGAAGGGCAAACATCTGGCCATCAAGAAGATGAATGAGATCCAGAGGAACATCGACGGCTGGGAGGGCAAAGACATCGGCCAGTGCTGTAACGAGTTCATCATGGAGGGGACGCTCACGCGGGTCGGAGCCAAACACGAGCGCCACATCTTCCTGTTCGACGGCCTCATGATCTGCTGCAAGTCCAACCACGGCCAGCCGCGTTTACCAGGAGCCAGCGCCGCCGAGTACCGGCTCAAGGAGAAGTTCTTCATGAGGAAGGTGGGCAGGAAATAAAACCACAATTTGTATCAGAATTAGGGCTAATAATCTAATTAATTACATTGTCGATTAATCTAATCGCAAATTAAATTTGGCTGTGAAATTACCCACAAAACATTATTTAAAGCCATTATTGTGTTAAATGAGAAAGTATCAAATAAACATTACAAAGAGTAGCTTTTCTAATTAATTACATTGTGTCAATTAATTAATCACAAATTAAATTTGGCTGTGAAATTACCCACAAAAGATTATTTGAAGCCATTAATTAATCACAAATTAGTCGCACATCAATTTTGGCTGAGAAAATACTACCCGAAAATATAAAGTCATTATTGTGTTAGATGAGAAAAGCATTGGATAGACATTACAAAAAGTAGCTTCAGAAAGAAATACTTTGATTCAACATTGAGTGTTTTTTTAATTGAATATTGAAATAATACAAAATTAAATGAAACCGTAAATATGACACTAAAAGCGCCAGAAAGTGAGTCATTGAATCATTCACTCAACCAATCCGTTCAAACAGCTGATTCATTCAGAAAGGAAGCAAGTGGATCTTTTTATGAACGAGTCATTGAATCATTCGCTCACTTGATTCATTCAAAACTGTGGATTCGTTCGTTCGTTCATTCAGTCAGTCGTCCTGCATCATGTTCATCAGTGTAAGATTTAATGCATTACTTTTTTCATAATTAATCACACTCGACAGCCCTACACTGTAAAAATAAACAGTAAAATTTACTGTAAAAAACCAGCAGCTGTGGTTGCCAGAATTATTTTTATCAACAAAATACATCAAATTTGAAATGTAACACAGGGAATTCTGGGAATGTCAATTTACGGTTGCATTTTTCCACTTCCAGAAACGGTATACTACTGTAAAATTACATGTGGTGTCCAATACAGTTTTTCACTGTATATAGAAGGGGAACTTACCGTTAACCATTTAACAGGTTTTGACTGTAGCATTTTTACAGTCTTTACCGTTAAATTCGTGGTCATTTTTTACAGTGTAGTTGTAACATTTGCTGATATTTTTATTCAAAACTGCGATTCCTCGATGTGGCACAATGCCAGCTGTAGGTGATGTTCACATGTTCTTCAACAGGTCCAGATCAACGACAAGGACGATAAGGAAGGCGAGTACCGGCACGCCTTCGAGATCATCCTGAAGGACGGGAACAGCGTGGTGTTCGCTGCTAAATCGGCGGAGGAGAAGAACGGCTGGATGGCGGCGCTGATCTCGCTGCAGTACCGCTCCACGCTGGAGCGCATGCTGGACACGGCCATGCTGCAGGAGGAGAAGGAGGAGCAGATGAGGCTCCCCGGGGCCGAGGTGTACCGCTTCGCCGAGCCCGACTCCGAGGAGAACGTCGTGTTCGAGGAGAACGTCCAGTCCAAATCCGGCATTCCCATCATCAAAGCCGGGACGGTGCTGAAGCTCATCGAGCGGCTGACCTTCCACATGTACGCTGGTGAGTGAATAGTGATTTCTGAAGATCATGTGACTCTGAAGACTGGAGTAATGATGCTGAAAATACAGCTTTGATCACAGAAATAAATTACAGTTTAACACATATTCACATAGAAAACAGCTGTTTTAAACTATAATAATATTTCACAATTTTTACTGTATTTTTTATCAAATTAACGCAGCCTTGGTGAGCAGAAGAGACTTCTTTCAAAAACATTGCATAATACTTGAACAATACAGCATTTATTAAATTTAATGTTAATTTATACATTTAATAATACATTTTTTAAGTCAAAAGTCATATCTTTTACAGTGTTATTTTTACTGTAATTGAGAGGCTATTGTAAATAATATCTTG
>CM041810.1:37149661-37157161 GCA_023376895.1 Aspiorhynchus laticeps
TTTTTTAATCGATTGACAGCACTATTTTTTTATTTTAAAAACAATTATTTTAAATTGTTAAAGTTTTATGTATCAATATGATACATAAAATTGAACGTTTCTTAGGGAACTGTTATTGTTAAAATATTAAATTGTAAAAGTTTTATGAATTCAATTGATTAGACATTGTTTTTGGTTATTAAAATTCAGTTAAACTGTAAAAATGGAATCCATAAAAATTCAAACAGAAAACAGAATTGCTGAAAAAAAATTGAATTAAATTAAATATTAATTAAATTGATTAGAAATGCACGGCGTTAAACGGAATCGAGAAAAATAAATACGGAAAACATGAAATTTGTGAGAAAATAACACAAATGTCAGAGTTTCCTAACCATGATGTAACCGTATTCCCATAATTTTTCTGTCCATAATTATTTCTGAAAGGGAAATTGATGCACTGGATGTTAAGCCAATGAGATTTCACTGTGAGCGGTGGCTGGTCTGCATACATCTGATCTCAGCTGTGTCTTAACATCAGTCCTGTCACCTGTGCGCAGGTAAGGCCATGAGGAAGTGGGTGGAGTCCATCACCAAGATCATCCAGAGGAAGAAACAGGCTCAAGCTAACGGCCCCAGTCACAACATCACGTTCGAGAGCTCGCCGCCGTCCATCGAGTGGCACCTGTGTAAAGCAGGACAGACGGATCAGTTTGACCTCATGACCCTTCACCCCATCGAGATCGCCCGACAACTCACGCTGCTGGAGTCCGAATTCTACAGGTGGGACCCTCAGCCTGTGACCTCTGAACTCTTTTCGCCATTGACTCGCCCTCATTTCAATCCAACCCTTTAGTGGAGATATTTAGCTGAATGTTCACGCTGCTCATTTCCATATAAGCACCACAAATGCACCGTAAAATTTGCATGACACACAATATTCACTTAAGATTTATGTATTTGAATTGCATATAAAATTTCCATCCATTTGGAACATACAGTTTGAACATAAACACCAATTAGCAAAATATGCATACTTAATATGATGCATATTTATCAGTCATACATGAAGAAAACAGATTTCTGCACTTATTGTATAGTTAATTAACTATTTATCCATTTGATTTTATTTAAATAATCATATTTTCAATGCATTTATATATAAACCTATTTACTTAAACATATAAAACTGGTTATTGTGTATTACAGTAATGCATAATTAAACAGGTCATATTTCTGTAATAGTACTAATAAACTGAATGCGTTTTAAAATATACAGAAACCAGGTTTAATATTTATCATCAATAAATCCAGTTTATGTCAATCTCATACATTTGATCTGATTGAATATTGCTTGTTCCACATAGTCATATTTTACCAAGTTTATACGTTTAAACTGAATAAATGTAATTGTTTCCCAATGAACAGATTTTTGCTGATGCTAAGCAATTTAAATAAATGCATTTTGAAAATATGATTATTTAAATTAAATCAAATAGATGCAAATAGTTATTAATAAAAAAAATAATTTAACTGACAAATATGCATCACATTAAGTTTATTAGTTTGCTTATGTTAAAGCTGTGTAATCCAAATGCATGAAAAGCTTATATAGTGCTCAGATACTAAATAGTTCTAAATATTTTTTTGAGTGTAGTAATAATTGTTTGGCCTAGTTTTAAGTCTTGTAATTTTTTTAAAATAAATTAATATTTTTATTCATCAATGATGCATTAAACTGATCAAGCAGCCATAAATACATTTATAATTTTACATATGCTGCTTATGATTTATAAGTGAAGTACTTGAAGTCAAAATGAAGAAATGCACAGGCCTAAACATTAATTTCTGTTTGTTTTGTGTTTGTTTAGTATTTTATTGTTGTTGTTTTTTCTTTATAAGGGAAAAGGCTGGATTTCCTGTTTGTATTTTTATTTTCTGCTCTGTCTGCTCAGAAAATGGGGCAGTTTAACACAATAGAGTCCAGCTGTGACACACACACACACACACACACACACACACACACACTTCCCTTCACCTCTGTGGGAACAGGCAGTGAGCGTCGTACCCAAGGTCACCACCTCAGCTCCGTTTCCCATGAGGCCGTTCTTTGCCCTCGTCTCCCAAAACACTGAACCAAACCGCATACTCAGAACACCTCGGCCCTGACTAAAGGAGCATTCTGAGTGATTTTCACTTCATTTTGGTGTCAGTTTCCACACTCTCTCAGTATTTCTGAACGACCAGGAAACATGTTACAGTACAATTACATCATGAGAGAAGCTTGTATTTGTGTTCTAGCTCTTACATGAGTTATTAAAGGGCACCTATTATGCAAAATCCACTTTTACATGGTGTTTGGACATAAATGTGTGTTGGCAGTGTGTGAACACATCCACCCTACAATAAAAATCCACCCACTCCTCATTTTTTAATCCCCTTTAAACCAAGTCAGTCTCACTAGGCCTGCCGTTTTGACTCTCACCATCATATTTCGGAGGGCGGGGCCACGGGGTTGATTGACAGCTCTGCGTTGCTATAGTTTCCGCCCTCAGTGGTTACGCTGTCCTTCATTTTCTCCACGCTGGAGCAGATGTAACGTCAACAATTTCTTGCAAGCAATCCCGGTGCTCTGTGTTTGCATGTAAGACTGAACTTAATTTTCTCCCAACATCTGAGCTGCTGAGGACGCTGTGGGCGCCGCACTTGTGAGATTAGTTTGTGCTGTTCGTAGCGCGAGATTCGTTCGGTACTGCAGCTCGGTCCATTGATCCGCGCCGATGACAGGTCAACGCGAGCTCTGTAACATCGCGCTGTTTCGTGCCACTTTCAGTGCATTTGACTCCCATATGTACGGCTGAACACCGCTCTCAGTTATGTTACTTCTACCAGCTGTTTATTGCTGTAGATATGCAATGCAGAGAGACTTATACGCGACGCCCTCTTCTGGAGACGGGGCGGGAATATGCAGCTCATTTGCATACACTCCAAATCAGCTCGTTTTTAAGCACACCCCAAAAATTACATTTTCCAGCTGTTATAATAAATGATCTGTGGGGTATTTTGGCCTGAAACTTCACAGACATATTCTGGGGACACCCAAGACCAATATTACATCTTGTAAAAAGGGGCATAATAGGTGCCCTTTAAGGCAAAACCATAGTTTTTTCATGCACTGGTAATTTTTAGATTTAGGTTGAAAACATCCATATACAGTAGTCAACATTTGAAGTGGATCAAAACCTTTCATCAAAGTTGTCCTAAAACCAAAATGCAGTCTTGTCTTAGGGACAACTTTTTTGATCCACTTCAAATGTTGACTACACTGAAAAAAATGATTCATTGAATTTACTCAATTTTTTTAAGGTAAGTGGTTGCAATCAATTTAATTTAGCTACATTTAAATAAACAAATTTAGTTTTCTAACGTTCAACGAAATTAGTTTATTTAAATGTAGCTAAATTAAATTGATTGCAACCACTTACCTTAAAAAAATTTAGTAAATTCAATGAATCATTTTTTTCAGTGTACTGTATTGGTGTCTAGTCTTCAATTACAATACATACTTTTAAAGGCCTTTTCCTCAAAAAGTTTTTTCTCCACTTTTGCAGCACTTACATACACCAAACTTTACAGTTTTATTCCTCTCTATATTCTGAAGGTTTTTACTGAGGGGTTTGTGAATATATATTTTTCCTGAGTTTTTAATAATATTTTAGTCCCAAAACATGGTGTACATGTATATGTTTTCTGTCTATTGACAGTTTTTTCTGATTTATGGGGTGATAAAAAGAGAAATCCAAAATCCCATCAGCAGAAACCTTCAGAATATAGAGAGGAATAAAACTGTAAAGTTTGGTGTCTGTAAGTGCTGCTGAAGTGGAGAAAAAACTCTTTAAAGATATAGATTGGAATTGAGATATACAGACGCAAATAGATAAACTGTAATAAGACGAGACACAACAAACAAAATCAGTGTTTTGTCAATGGTCAATTTTGTGATTTTGTCTATTTTGCTTCCATAACTTGTCTTCTTTCAGACTAGTGGACAGACAAACATCCAAAATACACATTTAAGTGTTTATTATATTGCACTTTATCTGTTTGCGTATGTGCGTATGTAAATTTCAATCTCAATCCACATCTTTAAAGAGTTTTTTCTCCACTTCAGCAGCACTTACAGACACCAAACTTTACAGTTTTATTCCTCTCTATATTCTGAAGGTATCTACTGAGGGGATTGTTGATATATCATTTTCCTGAGTTTTTATAACATTTCATTTAACATGGTGAAAACGTATGTTTCGTCTAGCTGGTCACAGTATTTTCTGATTTATGGAGTGATAAAAAGAGAAATCAGTAAAAACCTTTAACTCTAATATGTCAAAATCAAACAAGAATTTTGAACTTGGCTTTATACAATTTTTAGATTTATTTTATGGAAATGTATGCAAATTATGGCATATAATACATAACTTTAGGGAACTTATAATATAAAACAATTAGTGCTGTCAAACGATTAATCGCATCCAAAATAAAAGTTTTTATTTACATAATATATGTATGTGTACTGTGTATATTTATTATGTATATATAAATACACACACATGCATGTATATAAGTTATTTTTATATATTAAATGTATTAATTTATAATGTAAATTACTTGAATATAAATATAGACGTAAAAACATGTAAATATTTTCTACATATGTACTGTATGTGTGTGTACTTATATATATATATATATATATATATACATAATAAATATACACAGAACACATATTATGCAAACAAAAACTTATTTTGGATGCGATTAATCGTTTGACAGCACTAAAAACAATACTCCTAATGTACTGTGATTAATACACCATATTCTCCAAGTGTCTTGCTTTAAGTATTGAATATGTATTAATTGCATTAGTGTCTAAATCAAGTGTTTTAGACTTAGCGGTTTTACACAGAATCATGAATGTAACTGTGAACTTTGACCTTCTGTAGGGCGGTTCAGCCGTCAGAGCTGGTGGGCAGCGTTTGGACTAAAGAAGATAAAGAGATCAATTCCCCGAACCTGCTGCGAATGATCCGCCACACCACCAACCTCACGCTGTGGTTCGAGAAGTACGCTCTCGTGTGTTTAATTCAGAGCCGTATCACTCACATATGTGTCTCTGGAGCATAAAACCAGTCTTAAGTCTCTGGGGTATATTTGTAGCAATAGCCAACAATACATTGTATGGGTCAAAATTATCCATTTTTCTTTTATGCCAAAAATCATTAGGATGTTAAGTAAAGATCATGTTGCATGAAGATATTTAGTAAATTTCCTACCGTAAATATATCAAAGCTTAATTTTTGATTAGTAATATGCATTGCTAAGAACTTCATTTGTACAACTTTAAAGATGATTTTCTCAATATTTAGATTTTTTTGCACCCTCAGATTCCAGATTTTCAAATAGTTGTATCTCAGCCAAATATTGTCCTATCATAACAAACCATACATCAATGGAAAGCTATTTATTCAGCTTTCAGATGATGCATACATCTTGATTTCGAAAAATTGACCCTTATGACTGGTTTTGTGGTTCAGGGTCACATACGTGTTGGTTTCTAAAGCTTGCTTGTGTTTCTCAGGTGCATCGTAGAAACGGAGAACGTAGAGGAGCGTGTGGCCATCATATCGCGCATCATCGAGATCCTGCAGGTCTTTCAGGAGCTCAATAACTTCAACGGCGTTCTGGAGGTGGTGAGCGCCATGAACTCATCGCCCGTCTACAGACTCGACCACACCTTCGAGGTGAGGCGTTCACATGAGCTCTGCATGTGTTTAACTAGTACTGTTGGAGTAGTTGCTCTTCACTAGTACTAGAGCTATCACAGTTTATTTGTGTGATTTTATTTTAGCAAATCCCGAGCAGACAGAGGAAGATTCTGGAGGAAGCTCATGAACTCAGTGAAGATCATTATAAGAAATATCTGGCTAAACTCAGGTCCATCAACCCCCCCTGTGTGCCCTTCTTTGGTACGTCCTTATTCTTTCTAATGAAGCTTTGAAGTTTTTGCCATGGAATTTAAAAAAAAGGTAATTGCAACATTTTATCTCACAAAATAGACTTTTTTTGTGAGGGGAAAAAAAATCTGATTTCTGAGTTTTTATCACGCAATTCTGAGTTTTTTATTTCACAAGATGGACTTCTTTTTTTTCTAAATAAATTTCTAAGTTTAAGTCTCGCAATTCTGTTTATATCTTGCAATTCTGTCTTTTTCTCCTCAAAATTCAATCTTTTTTAAAAAGTAATTGTGACCTTTATCTTACAATTCAGACAAAAAAAAATTTCCTAAGTTTAAATCTCTCAATTCTGTTTATATCTTGCAGTTCTGACTTTTTTCCTCAAAATTGAGAATTTATCACAAAAATTGTTTATATCTCGCAATTCAGACTTTTTTCTCTCTGAATTCTGAGTTTATATTTCGCAAGATGGGCTTCTTTCTTTTTTCAAAATTGTGAATTTATGTCTTATAATTCTAAGTTTAAATCTCTCAATTCTGTTTATATCTTGCAATTCTGTCTTTTTTCCTCAAAATTACAAATTTATATCTTGCAATTCTGTTTTTATCTAGTAATTCTAAGCTTGCATCTCACAATTGTTTTTATTTCACAACTCTCATTTATTCTGAAAATTATGAATTTTTATCTGACAATTTTGTTTATCTCACAATTCTGTCTTTTTTCCTCAAAATTGAGAATTTATCTCACAATTCTGTTTATATCTCATAATTCTGACTTTTTTCCTCAAAATTACAAATTTATATTGCAATTCTGTATTTATCTAGTAATTCTAAGCTTGCATCTCACAATTGTTTTTATTTCACAACTCTCATTTATTCTGAAAATTATGAATTTTTATCTGACAATTTTGTCAACAACTTTGTTTATATCTCACAATTCTGACTTTTTCTCCTCAAAATTCAGTCTTTTTTTAAAAAGTAATTGTGACTTTATCTTACAATTCAGACTTTAATTTTTTTTCCCTAAGTTTAAGTCTCTCAATTCTGTTTATGTCTTGCAATTCTGACTTTTTTCCTCAAAATTCAGTCTTTTTTTAAAAAGTAATTGTGACTTTTTTTTATATCTTACAATAGACTTTCAGTAGACTATCAGACTTTCTCACAGTTCTGATAATTAAAAAAAAAAAAAAAGTGAGATATAAACTCGCAATTAAAAAAAAAAGTCCTAATTTGTGAGAGATAAACTCAGATTTGCGAGAAACAAAGTCTGAATCATGAGATAAAATGTCGCAATTACCTTTTTAATTATTTTATTCCTATTTTGGTTTCTGATGGGACTGTGTTTGATTGTGATCTGCTCATTTTAGGGATTTATTTAACAAATATTCTGAAAACTGAGGAGGGAAACCCAGACTTCCTGAAGAGACACGGCAAGGAGCTGATCAACTTCAGCAAACGGCGGAAAGTGGCGGAAATAACCGGAGAAATCCAGCAGTACCAGAACCAGCCGT
>CM041810.1:37167161-37182161 GCA_023376895.1 Aspiorhynchus laticeps
TCTTCCCACCCGGGCCGCCCGTGCCGCCGCGCCACAGCACCTCGCAGTCACCCATCCCCAAACTCCCGCCTAAGACCTACAAGAGAGAGTCGGTCCACCGTGACGGACCGCTGCTCCTGGAGAACGCAAACCCCTCGTAGAGCGACGTGCTTACAGACAGTGCTGGAGACGAAACGAAAACAGACGAAAGCAACATGTGCCCTTAAAGGGACGGATCAGCCGAGAATGGGAATTCTGTCAGTGTTTAGTCACCCTCAAGCTGTTCCAAACCTGTATGAGTTTCTCTCTGCTGCTGAACACAAAAAATGATATTTTGAAGAATGTTGGCAACCAGACAGCTGACGGCACCCATAGACTTACATAGTATTTTTTGCCCATATAATAAAAATCAGTGGGAACCAAAATTGTTACCAACATTCTTCAAAATAATTAGAAGAACCCAAAAAATATATTTTGTAGAATGTTAGTAACCAAAAAGCTGACGGCACCCATAGACTTCCATAGTATTTTTTGCCCATATAATGAAAATCAATGGGAACCAAAATTGTTACCAACATTCTTCAAAATAATTAGAAGACACTTAGAAGTACCCAGAAAAGTTATTTTTTAGAATGTTAGTAACCAAACAGCTGACGGCACCCATAGACTTCTTTGCCCATGTAATGGAAGTCAATGGGAATCAAAACGGTCCGGTTACCAACATTATTTAAAATATTTAAAAGGACACAAAAGAAGATATTAGTGCTGGAAAACAATTAATCGCATCCTAAATAATTTTTGTGTGCATAATATATATGTGAGTACTGTGTATATTTATTATGTATATATAAATACACACACATACACATATATATTTAAGAAAAATGTTATGTTTATATATTACATATATTTATATATAATATAAATATATACATGTAAATACATGTACTGTAAATATTTTCAAAATATATACTGTATGTGTGTCTTTATATATATACATAATAAATATGCACAGTACACACATATTATATAAACAAAAACATTTATTTTGGATGAGATTAATCGTTGCCCAGCATTAGAAGATAATTTGAGAAATGAGTAACCAGACAATTGATGGTACCCATAGACTTCCATAGTATTTTTAGTCCATATAATGGAAGTCAATGGAAACCAAAATTGTTTTGTTACCAACATTCTTCAAAATAATTAGAAGAACCCAAAAAATATAATTTTTAGAATGCTGGTAACTAAAGGGTTTCGGTTCCCATTCACCTCCATTATATATATTTTTTCTATATAATGGAAGTCAATGGGTACCGTCAACTGTTTGGTTGACATCTTACAAAACATCTCTTTTTTGTGTTCTTCAAGGTGTCTTCTAAATATTTTGAAGAATCTGGGTAAACAAACAGTTGGTATTTTTTTCCATACTATTGAAGTCAATGGGTACCGTCAAAGGTTTGGTTGACATCTTACAAAACATCTCTCTTTTTTGTGTTCTTCAAGGTGTCTTCTAAATATTTTGAAGATTCTGGGTAAACAAACAGTTGGTACCCATTGTATTTTTTTTCCATACTATTGAAGTCAATGGGTACCGTCAACTGTTTGGTTGACATCTTACAAAACATCTCTTTTTTGTGTTCTTCAAGGTGTCTTCTAAATATTTTGAAGATTCTGGGTAAACAAACAGTTGGTATTTTTTTCCATACTATTGAAGTCAATGGGTACCGTCAAAGGTTTGGTTGCCAACAGTCTTAAAAAACATCAGTTTTTGTGTTCAACAGAAGAAAGAAACTCATACAGCTTTGTAAGATCTTGAGGAGAGTAAATGATGGCAGAATTGTAATTTTGGGTGAACTGTCTCTTTAAAATAATGTTTCCATACAGTGCGTTCGGGAACTCTCTCTAGTTTTTGTCTAGCTGTTTTGTCTCATGTTCGTTTCATTTCACGGCTTGGTTGGTTTTCCTCAGTCGTCGTCTGATTCTCCTCCTGAACACAGACTGAGAGACACACACACCTGCTGGATGACAGACTAAACAGAGCAGCTCTTCTGCTGATGGAGAGCGTTCTCTGGATTATCTGGTGTTCTAGACTCACTCGAGAGCCAGTAGACTGAAGAGAGTTTAAGGTACCCTCACACCAAAGAGGTACTGGAGAAACCTGATTGTCCTTTTATTTTCTCAATCACTTCTTGTTTTGCCAATAAGTATGTAAAGATGAATCGATCGCCTTCTTAAAACAAGGGAATAAAAGTGTTTCTACCAATGTATGCCAAACGCTAGCCGCGAGACGTCTCTCTTCACGTTATACAGCACAGATGATTTCACAATAATCAATGATTCTGCTGAATTCAGTTCAGTGTGGATTCAGATCATGTGACCCAACACTTGGTTATAGCAAAAACAGCCTTAAAATCAAACACTGGCATGAATATTATGAACTGCTCAATAATGAATGAATATGAAATCTGATTGTTTGTTGAATTGTGATGTTTTAATGCTCTCTCGATGCAGATCTCGTGGAACTAGGCAGTCAAACAATATACACGATTTGTGAAAAATATGCATTACAATATTGTGTTATTCTATGGAAAAGTAACTAATCGACTATCACTCTATATAGACTACTACAATCACATACAACAATCATTTCTCTAATATTTATAACAATATACACTGATAAACTGAACATTGACTTCAATGCTTTCTATTGAACTGCAGCTATTTCAAATCTAGTGCATTAAGCTACAAACTCATCATAAAGCACAATGTTTCATCTAACATGTATTTTGAGCTGCAGCTCGTCATATTAATGAAGTGCTTCACTAGTTAGCAGTTGAATCTTCCTCAGAAGAGACAAAAACAGCAGCTCACTTCAGTGTCTGACTTCTATTATAATTACATACATGAGCTTTTAGTGATATTTGGATGAACTCATCTGTTGTTTGAGGTCTTCATATTTAAGGAGAGATCTATAGTTATCAAAGTCAGACATCACTTATGATTATCAAGGGTGTAGAGTTTAATATAAACGCTGTGACATGATCCGATCGATATCAGACACTACTGAATTATCCCTAGCAATAATTTTGATCATACAATTAAATGTCTTATGTCCCCACCTCGCACTGTACTGCATATTTAATTGTATTTCATGCACTTAATAGATTACATTTCAGTAATATTTGAAAAAGCTGTTTTTATGCACGAAATTGCATTGCGTTCTGACGTGGACTGCTTTGAAAAAGTGATTCAAATGATTCAGTTTCAAAAAGATTCATTTCTCTTCCATAGTCTTGGTTTATGCATTCATTAGGAAACATTTATTATAACATGCAATGATTTACAATGTTACATTAATCAAGAGCTTATGAATATCATTGACTCTGTAACACAGAAGCGATGTTTGAAGGGAAAACTGTGCTGTAACACCTGAACAGATGTGCTGGGATGAATGAAGCTTCACTGGCTCGTCTCGGGCAGCGGGGTCAGTTCTGCTCCGGGCTTGCTCTCCACTAGACTCTGAATCCGTGCCAGGATGATCTCGTTGGAGCTGCTGCAGTCTCCGGGTCTGTAGGGGGCGCTGATGGTCAGAGCGTTCGCCACACGCAGAACCTCCCCGTCTTCTGTCACCGGGACTCGGTTCTTCTCCAGCCACAGACGCAGACTCTCCCTCCGGGACTTCAGCTCGTCCACGCTGAGAATCTGTGCTCGGTCCGGCATGAAGACGCTCTCCATCTGACGCTCCGTTTCCTCCGTTCCTCTCCTGAGGATCTGGACATCGGTCACCGCGTGACCCAGAATCACCCTCACCGACGGACGCTCGTTCTCCTGGACGCTCACCAGCACCACACTGCAGTCAAGAGAAGAACAGAACAAGAGATCATTCACCTAATGATTCAAAACACCAATGATTCACTGAACACTTGATAATGATTCATCTAATGATTCAAACACAAATGATTCACTGAACAACTGATAATGATTCATCTAATGATTCAAAACACATGATTCACTGAACAACTGATAATGATTCATCTAATGATTCAAAACACATGATTCACTGAACAACTGATAATGATTCATCTAATGATTCAAAACACCAATGATTCACTGAACAACTGATAATGATTCAAAACACCAGTGATTCACTGAACACTTGATAATGATTCATCTAATGATTCAAAACACATGATTCACTGAACAACTGATAATGATTCAAAACACCAGTGATTCACTGAACAATTGATAATGATTCATCTAATGATTCAAAACACAAATGATTCACTGAACAACTGATAATGATTCATCTAATGATTCAAAACACAAATGATTCACTGAACAATTGATAATGATTCATCTAATGATTCAAAACACAAATGATTCACTGAACAACTGATAATGATTCAAAACACCAGTGATTCACTGAACAATTGATAATGATTCAAAACACAAATGATTCACTAAACAATTGATAATGATTCACCTAATGATTCAAAACACAAATGATTCACTGAACAATTGATAATGATTCAAAACACAAATGATTCACTGAACAATTGATAATGATTCAAAACACCAATGATTCACTGAACAATTGATAATGATTCACCTAATGATTCAAAACACCAATGATTCACTGAACAATTGATAATGATTCAACTAATGATTCAAAACACCAATGATTCACTGAACAATTGATGATTCACCTAATGATTCAAAACACAAATGATTCACTGAACAATTGATAATGATTCAAAACACCAATGATTCACTGAACAATTGATAATGATTCAACTAATGATTCAAAACGCAAATGGTTCACTGAACAATTGATAATGATTCAACTAATGATTCAAAACACCAATGATTCACTGAACAATTGATGATGATTCAACTAATGATTCAAAACACCAATGATTCACTGAACAATTGATAATGATTCAACTAATGATTCAAAACACCAATGATTCACTGAACAATTGATAATGATTCAACTAATGATTCAAAACACCAATGATTCACTGAACAATTGATAATGATTCACCTAATGATTCAAAACACAAATGATTCACTGAACAATTGATAATGATTCAAAACACCAATGATTCACTGAACAATTGATAATGATTCAACTAATGATTCAAAACACCAATGATTCACTGAACAATTGATAATGATTCAACTAATGATTCAAAACGCAAATGGTTCACTGAACAATTGATAATGATTCAAAACGCAAATGATTCACTGAACAATTGATAATGATTCAAAACGCAAATGATTCACTGAACAACTGATAATGATTCAAAACGCAAATGATTCACCTCATGATTCAAATGGCAAATTATTCACCTGATAATAATTAAAAATCCTAGCGATTTTAAACAAATGATTCACCTCATGATTCATAATTGTTCCTAAAGCAAATCACTTAATGATTCATTTTACTCAAAAATGCATTTACATATTCAAATAAAATCTAATACTAATAAATACTTTAATATTTATATTAATGACTGTTTTAAATTAAGTTGCAAATATAGATAATTTATTATCATTTATAAACCATTAACCTTCATGATAAAAAAGTTAAGCCAATTGCAGCACGATTCATGATTCAAAACGCAAATGATTCACCTCATGATTCATAAATGCAAATAAATCTCATAATTCAGAATGATTCAAAACACAAATGATTCAACTCATGATTCAAAAAGCAAATGATTCATCTCATGATTAATAATGATTACAAATTCAAACTGTTCACCAAATGATTCACCGATTCATTTGACTCAAAGTAGAAGCCCCTTACCCTAAAAATGTACTTACATATTTAAAAAAAGTAATAATAAATACTTAAATACTTCTATTAATGACTGTTTTAAAGTAAGTTGCAAATATAGATAATATATTATAATTTATAAACCATTAACTTCATGATGAAAAGTTAACGATTCATAATGATTCAAAATGCAAATGATTCACCTTATGATTCAAAATGCAAATGATTCACCTTATGATTCAAAACGCAAATGATTAATCTCATGATCCATATAGATTCAAAATGCAAATAATTCTCATAATTATTCAAAAGGCAAATTATTCACCTCATGATTAATAATGATGATTACAAATCCAAACGGTTCACCACATGATTCAAAACCCAAATGATTCACCGATTCATTTGAGTCAAAGTAGAAGCCCCTTCCCTTAAAAATGCATTTTTCAGTCAGAGAACATAATAAAATGAGCCCAAACTAAGCAGAAGATCGTGTTCAGTTGCATCACTGTTGTTGTATATGTAATTGAGGTTATGTTTTATGATGTTTACCTGGCAGAGACGGGGTCCACCGTGAACACGCGTCCCTCAAAGCGCTGCTGATCTCCAGTCGTTACACAAACCTCATGATTGACGACCTCGTGCCAGAGCTGAGGACTCCTGGAGCTCCACGGCAGCATCGTGCAGACAAACCCGATCACTTAATCACCGATGATCGATCAGCGACTTCATCATCTTCACTGAACACTTCTCCTCAGGAAACCGACGCGCGTGACGTCACTGCCGCAAACGCTCGTGCGATCGCTTGCTTGGGTCACGGAGTTTTCTTTTTTAATATATAGATATTTTTATAGAACATATAGAGAGCATACGGGACATACACAACACAAAATAAGCATAATAGCGGAAATAAAATGATTTAGAATAAGCGCGCGGTCAGATGTCGTAACGCTAGCATTATGGGTAATGTAGTTTTGAGTCATGCGCAAAAGGCGCGAGATCGCTTGACAGGCGGTTGTTTGTTTGTTTCTGTCGGGATTTCTTCATTATGTCGCGACACGGGCGACACGCAGGCGGTGAGTCGAATAAATCACCAACATTAAACACATCTGCACGCAGAATGCTTTATTTCATGTATTAAATATAGCTGGTTGTTGAGGAGAATTAATGTGTGTTAGTACTAGCTGCTAACTGTAATGGCGCCCTCGCGCGCTGTAAACACTGGCTAATAATAATCGTAATTAATCGTAACTACTACTAAAAGTTGTAATAATCATAACGTATATAGTTTAGATGCACATTATTTGTATTTGTACTTTGATTAATTATATTTTCTTGGTTGTAGGTCGTGTTTCGTTTCTGTTTTTATTACTGTATGTTATGTATTTCATATTTTGAAATGATATTTTGATTATTTAGTCATGTAGGTGCTCAAAGAGTTTAGTTTATATTTTCATATTTATGTGTAAAATATGACCGTTTGTAGCCAGACTGGATATCAATGTTGTTTTTGTTAACTACGACTTTTAAAAAATCCATTATTTAATTGAAATAATGCTGGAATAAAATATAAATATTAAGTTTTTATTTAAAAAATGAAAAATGTGACCTGAAAGTAAATAAAATAAATTAAAGCTGGGTAGAAATATATATATATAAACTAGTAGAATGATAAAAACACATAAAATGTAAACTAAAATTTAAATAAAAAGCTGGAAAAATAACTACATATATATTATAACAACAAGAGTAATATGTAATTAAAATCCTGTTTATGTTGTGAATCATATGATGCAATTTAAGATGAAAAAGGGTTTAAGCATAAAAACAATAAGTGTAATACTGCTTTAAATTGTTGTTTTTTTTCCCCAAAAAAATTAAAAAGTTTTCTGTTTAATTTAATTGCAATTTTGTTTTTGTTTTTCTGAGCAAAAAATTAATATCATACATTTCTCCCTGATTTACACTAAAATATCATTCAGTGTAACAATCTTCTCAGGCATATTTACAACAAAAATCAATTTATGACATATTAAAAGACTAATTACTTTCAGCCCAGATACTAATTTTACATTTGTTTAAATGTGCCACGATCCTAGGTTTTGTCAGTAAGAATTTTTACTCATTTAAAACACAGTAAAATTTAATATGCTCTCTTATTCTTTTATATATTTTAATATGTACAAGTCAGAATAAGCATGTTTGAATTTTTACATAAATATTGTGTTACGCTGAATGACTGTAACTTTATTTCAACCAAATTTTGACATTTTATTCTCCAAAAACGTATTTAAACCTTAAAAGTCGACACTTTACTTACATTTAATGTGCTTTCTATGAACATAAAATCACTTTTGTAAATTTCTTTTGATGCGGAGATATTAACGTCTTTGACCCATAAACAGTGGAGGCCAACATGATACGAATGCTAGTATCTCCAGCAGCTAAACATGGTTTGAAGTCAGTTATTTGTATCTTTTGCTGTAGTGTGTCAGGAGGAAACATTCATTTAGACATTAATTGTAATAATCAGTGATATTTTAGTCTGATCTGATCATCATCAGTCTGTCTGGAGTCACATGAAGAAACAGAACAAACTGAGACTAAATCCAGAAGAACTGTGTCTCAAGACGCTTCAAGAAACCTCCTGCAAAGCTCCTGAGAAACTCTGCTCACACACTCACACTCAAACACACACACACACACACACACACACACACACACACACACACACGCATACACGCACGCGCTCACACACACACACACACACTCTCTCACACACACACACACACACACACAGATCCAGAAGAACTGTGTCTCAAGACGCTTCAAGAAACCTCCTGCAAAGCTCCTGAGAAGCTCTGCTCTCACACACACACACACACACGCACACACTCATACACACTCACACACACACACACACACTCACACACACGCACACACACACACACACTCACACTCACACACACACACACACACACACACACTCACAGATCCAGAAGAACTGTGTCTCAAGACGCTTCAAGAAACCTCCTGCAAAGCTCCTGAGAAACTAGGGCTGTCAAAAAAATATTTGTTGAATTTAAAATAAAAATCCACATTTGAATATTAGATGTGCGTCAGGCAGCTTTATCAGTGACGCATGAGATGTTAAACCCACTGGATGCAGTGCTGCTACGCTGTTTATTCAAAATATTGCAGAAAAACAGAATATCAATGCAGAGAAGATGTTGTTTACGTCAAAACTGAACCAAGCCGTTCACACAGAACGCATATTTATCACATGTTCTATAGAGACGTTTATCAGCGTTGCTCTCGCGTCTCACACAAGAGAGACACGTGTTTAGAAAACATGTAAAATTAATGAAATTCAACTTTTAAAAAACATATCTCAAGACTTTATGGCGGTTTTTCTGCATCTCATGTTTTTAAATGAAACCATTAGTATTAAACTATACATACTTACATGAGGTGTGTTGTTTCTAATTGTTTAAGCTACGTAATTAATTATATATGGTTTTTAAACATTATATTAAACATTATGCACTTTTTCAAAGATAGTCGTGTTATTTTATTGCTTTAATAAATGTGCATTAGTAATATTTTGCTCGATGTGGCCTCAGGAGAGAAGACAAAAGCTTTTTTACCCCCTTACAGAAATTATGCCTTTTAAATTTGAATTTTGATAATATTTTAGTTCAATAGTTTTTCAGCCGATTTGACAGCCCTGTGAGAAACTCTGCTCAAGAGCACCGAGGACAAAACCTGCTTTAAACACAAAGATGCTCACAACAAATGAGTTAATAGAAGTTAATTGATCAAGAAAATCTATTTATGATATTATCATCATTTTACAGCTTAAAGTTCCTAAAGCTTTTAACAGTTCTGTAGCTTTGCAGGAGGTTTCTTGAAGCGTCTTGAGACACAGTTCTTCTGGATTTGTGTGTGTGTGTGAGTGTGTGTGTGTGTGTGAGTGTGTGTAAACCTCCTGCAAAGCTCCTGAGAAACTCTGCACACACACACACTCACACACACACACTCACACACACAAGCGCACACACACTCTCACACACACACACACACACTCACGCACACACACACACACTCTCACACACACACACACACTCACACACACACTCACACACACACGCACACTCGCACACACACTCTCTCTCACACACACACTCTCTCTCACACACACACACTCACAGATCCAGAAGAACTGTGTCTCAAGACGCTTCAAGAAACCTCCTGCAGAGCTGTTAACAGTTTTAGGCACTTGTGTAAAAATGCTGTAAAATGATGATAATGTCATAAATAGATTTTCTGTATCAGTTAACTTCTATGAACTAAATTAGAGTGTGAGCATCTTTGTGTTTAAAGCAGGTTTTGTCCTCGAGCAGAGTCTCTCAGGTGGTTTCTTGTGAGACACAGTTCTTCTGGATTTCTTCTAGATGTTAAACTGTAGTCTCGAGTGGCAGGTGACCGGTGTTTGTTAACCCTCTCTCCTCTGTCAGAAACGAAGGTGTACGTGGGTAACCTGGGCACCGGGTCAGGTAAGGGCGAGCTGGAGCGGGCGTTCAGTTATTACGGGCCGCTGAGGACGGTGTGGATCGCTCGCAACCCGCCGGGATTCGCCTTCGTGGAGTTTGAGGATCCCAGAGACGCTGAGGACGCCGTCCGAGGCCTCGATGGCAAGTGAGTGACTCCTGATCTGAGATCGAGACGCTTGACGTTCATCATTCATACAGAGTCTCTCTGTGAAGCAGCGCTTTATGAAATACGTTTGATTTTTTCCCAAATTCCGTTTTTTCCGTTTTAATTTTTCTGTACTCCTTTTTAATGGACAAATTAAATTTCATTAATCAAAAAGCATGTCTAATTAATTAAAATCATGAAACTTATACAATTTAACATTAATTTATTAAAAGTGTAACAAAAATGACATGTTTAGGGCTCGTATAAAATGTTTTATTTTTTTCTCACCTTATGTTTTATTGTTACCAAATTCTGTTTTATCACGTCTAATTATTTGAATGCATACAAACAATTATTTATTCTTACAGTAGCTTATGAAATGCCCCCCCCCCCCCCCTCAGAAATTTAAATTTTATTGGTTATCAGATGAAGCCATAAAACATTGATTTAATTTATATTTTAATTAATGAAAATTAAACTTTTGGCAAACAATTTTAATATTTTAAAATTAAAATATTGTGTGATTATTTCTTAAAAAAATTAATTGTATTATTTTTCATCAGTAGTAGTAGTATTACTCTTCAGCAGCTGGAAACCTACTGTATATCAGGCAAGAATGGGACCAAATTCCATCACCAGAACTCCAGAAACTCATAACCTCGATGCCATACATCTTCAATCTGTTTTGAAAAGAAGAGGAGATGCTACACCACGATAAACATGCCCCCGTCCCAACTATTCTGAGACCTGTAGCAGGCATCTAATTTGAAATGAGCTCAGTTTGTGCATAAAATTGTAACATTTCTCAGTTTAAACATCTGTTATGTTCTATTGTGAATCAAATATTTGCTCATTTGATTTGAAAGTCGTTTAGTTTTCATTTTATTCAAATTTTAAAAACGTCCCAACATTTCCGGTTTGTACATGAATCGTTTACAAGCTGTTATATTGACGTCTTTGCGCTGCTGAAACACTGATTGAGAGATTACACGAGAAAGGACATGGATTGTAAAGTTGTACTCTTTCTTTTAACTTACCTTCAGATGTTCAGTCATGTTTATTTTGTGCTATAACTAGTAATAAAGCGGAGGAGATGAGGCGCTACAGCGATCACTCTACATTAAACAGCGCCGAAACGGCATTTATTGTTTGAATACTGCAATACACTGAACAGAATTTGAAATATGAGACTGTGTTTCATATTAAAAGTACCAAAGCACAATGCTTATTGTGATATATTGGATGCGAGATGCGCTTAAATGCATCCATTAACTGAACACAGGCTAGACTAATTGATTCCTGGGATTTAAGAATCAATATTGTTTCGTAAAAGCCCTAATATTATGTAAACAAAAACTTGTATTTTAGATGCGATTAAAGGGGGGGTACAATGCTGTTTCATGCATTCAGAGTTGTTTACACTGTTAAAGAGTTTGATTCTCATGCTAAGCATGGACAAAGTTTAAAAAACAATTTTGGACGTATAACAGAGTATTTCTGTGCCAAAAATCTCTCTTCCGGATTCGTACAAGTTTTGGAGAGTTTTTTTCGATCGTTGTTCTTGATGACGTAAACGACGGTGGAACTCCTTATATGGGCATTTCTCCCGGAAGAACACGCCCCTGCACGCATCGACCGGAGCGAGAGCAGCCAATCAACACGCTTCAATCGGCAGCGCTGCACGGGACTCGCTCGGGAAGAACGTCTCTAAAGAAGAGTGTTTTTGGTTGTGAGGGAAAGATAACCTTGTTCAGCTTCCCAAAACAACCCAGCGTTACGTGAACAGTGGATATAGTTTGTTTTTCCGGGGCAGCAATGGAGTTTCTCAAGTGTTTTGTTGACGAACGTTTTATAAACAAGGCCCAATTCGACGCTGGATTTGCACATCGTTTAATACTGAAAGATGGAGCGGTCCCAGCTATAAAAGATCCCGCTCATGATTCAGAACTGCAGACGGTGAGTGAAACGGCATCAAATGACGGTGTTTTGTTGGCGATCGGAGCAAGTGCTCGTCACTCTTTAGCTCCGCCCACGACACGCCTTCACTCTTTAGCTCCGCCCACGACACGCCTCCACTCTTTAGCTCCGCCCACACGGCACACCTCCAGGAGCTCAGCTTTTTTTCGGAGAGAATCGTAAATCTGTATCTTTCTTTTATAAATATGATAAAACTAAAGACTTTTTGGAGATATGAAGGATGCGGTACTACTCTATAGGTACTCAAGATTAACATGAGATTGGGTGAAACGGTGTGCGTTAGGTCCCCTTTAATCGTTTGACGGCACTAATGCAGTGTGCTCCGTCTGTCCTGGTCTTTGTGTTCAGGGTGATCTGCGGCTCTCGCGTGCGAGTCGAACTCTCCACCGGAATGCCGCGGCGTTCCCGCTTCGACCGTCCACCGACCCGCCGTCCCTTCGACCCCGGCGACCGCTGCTACGAGTGCGGCGAGAAGGGCCACTACGCTTACGACTGCCACCGCTACGGCCGGCGGCGCTGGAGCAGGTACGAGCGTCCGTGATCTCGCCCAGCGCTGTCTCTGATCAATAACACTGCTGTTTGATATTGTTCTCTCTCTCTCTGCTTGACTTTGTTTGTTTGTTGGGTTAACGGGGGGATGTTTTGTTGTTCTCTGCACTGATGTTTTTTGGGATTTCATGTAATGACTGACCTGGTCAAAACCTTTCAGGTTTCATCGTTTGATTCAGAGAGTCTTTACGATGTCACGAGGCATCTAGCGAATCCCATATGACCGGGGCACGAGCAGCCACACCCCTTCGCTGAGGCTCCTCCCACTGCTACTTAACTATTCGTAGCCCCTCCCCCAACCCAAACCAGATGAGAGTAAATTCGGCTAGCGATTTGTACCTTGGCTTTTGATAAAGACAGCATCGAGACCTCGGCAGAAGGTCGCCTTGCACACTTCTATCAAGTCTCAATCAAGCGATTTGGCTGTCGTTAGAAATCCAAGAGATCGGCTGATGATAGATACTTCTAGATCGTCTAAATCTGCTAGACCTCGGTTCCAAAGAGGGTCGACCTGCAAAGTTGCAAGGTTTATTTCAAGTACCAATTAATGTGTCTCTCTGTATATCATTGCCTGGACTCAAAGCAGTCGTAATGTTTAATGCTGTTAACTTAATTAATATGTGTTGGATGCTTTAGAGAGTCCAGGGCTGGACGATATAACACTCGGATTTCGTAGATATTGCTAAATTATCACTTTAATTTTTTTTATCAGAAATTTCGATGGATCATCGTTGCTAGTTACAGTCAAATATTTTATTGCAAAAAGTCAAATGACAATTATTGCGTAAATTAATTGAAAAATACAAATATTTTCCACAATTTTTAAATAATATAACAATGCAACGTAATAAACGGAAACATATTTTTACTGAAGCATTTTTTGAGTGTTATTTTAGATACTATTATAGTTTTTAATTGATAATTATCTTTTGTTTTTATATTTTCCGTTCTTCGTTTTATTTAAAGTTTAGTTTTTTTGCTAGTTTATATATATATATATCTATATAGTTTTATTTATTTTAGTATCAGTTTTAGTTTGTTAAATTAAATGAAAATGCAAAAAATTAAAATTACTGAAACTTTGAACAAAATTTTGCAATATTTTTTGTGTTATTTTAGATACTATTATAGTTTTTAATTAATAATTATCTTTTGTTTTTGTATTTTTCGTTCTTCGTTTTAATTTATTTAAAGTTTTATTTTTTTATATATATCTATATAGTTTTATTTATTTTAGTATCAGTTTTAGTTCAAGTTAAATTAAATGAAAATGCAAAAAATTAAATTAAAATTACTGAAAGTTTTTAAACAAAATTTTGCAACAATTTTTGAGTGTTATTTTAGTATAATTGAGAGTTTTTTTTAAGTAGCTTTTGTTTTTATATTTTTCATTTTAATTTTAGTTAAAGTTTTAGTTTCTTGTCATTTTTACTAGTTTATATATGTAAATATATATATATAGTTATAATAATTTTTATTTCAGTTTTAGTTCGTTAAACTAAATGAAAATTAAAATGTTGCCTACCTAACTGAAGTGTAAAAATATATCTATATATTTTTTATATTTTATTTCAGTTAAAAAAAAAAATATTTCTAGTAATAAAGTGTTTATTATGGATATAGTTATCTATAATAACTCGGGTGGTGAATTGAAGGGTTGGTGTGCATCAGACTGAACTCGTGCGGTTGAAGCGCTGTTATGTGGTCCAGCCCTGTTGTGTTCTGTAGCTGTAATGTTAAACTGTAATGTGATTGTTTAGTTTAGTTGAGGTCAGGGTCTGAGGGTCACAGGAGTCAGTCAATCTGTGACACTGACACACGTCTCTCTCCTCTGGACTCGGACAGGTCTCGCTCTCGCTCACGCTCTCGGTCCAGAGGGAGGAGATACGGACGCTCACGCAGCCACAGCAGAGGGAGAAGGTGTGTGTGAGTGAGTGAGTGTGTGTGTGTGAGAGAGAGTGTGCGTGTGTGTGTGTGTCTGTGTGTGTGTGTGTCTGTGTGAGTGTGTGTGTGTG
>CM041810.1:37187161-37192161 GCA_023376895.1 Aspiorhynchus laticeps
TCAACCACTCTCTCTGGGTGATTTAATAACATGGAGTGATTTATTGTGTTAAATGACATCTCTGAATTCAATAAGGAAATGCCTTTAACTGAAAATTGAGTGTTTAATCTTATTATTATACATTACTGACACTCTATCCTCCAACTTGATACTGTTAAGTCAAAGTCAGTCAAAGTCAGCTTTATTGTCAATTCTGCCACATGTACCGTACATACATACAGAGAATTGAAATTGCGTTACTCTCTTACTCCCTGGTGCATACAGATAACACTAAACACAAACAGTAGAACGCAAAAATACAGATAAGTACAAATCAATATATATACACATATATATATATACATATACATATATACATACATACATACACATACATACACACACACATACATACATATATACATATATACACATACATATATATATAAAACATTAAATAAAGAAAATAAAAATAATAATATAAAAAAAATGGATAAAGTGGCATAAGGCACATGGCAGATAGTGCAAATCTGATACTCAGATTTGAGATGGCTTATGGTGCAAATCAGTGAAATAAACAAACAAACAAACAGTGCAGAATATAAATGGTGTAGTGCAAAGAGCTTATCAAGTTAAGTGCTTTGACACAATCTGTATTGTTAAAAGCACTATATAAATAAAGATGACTTGACTTGACTTGACTTAAATGCTGCGCTGAGATCTAAAAGAACTAAGATGACCCCGTCTCCGGAATCCAAGGAGCACAAGATATATAATTTGTTACTTTTAGCAGAGCAATGCTATGAAAAGTTTTGTTTTTTTAAAGAAGTTTCTTCTGCTCATCAAGGCTGTATCTATTTGATCAAAAATACAGATTGTTTTTTTGTTTTTGTTAAATATTATTGCAATTTGAAATAACAGTTTTCTATTTTAATATACTTTAAAAAATAATTTATTTCTGTGATCAAAGCTGTATTTTCATCATCATTACTCCAGTCTTCAGAGTCACATGATCTTCAGAAATCATTATAATATGCTGATTTATAATCAATGTTAGAAACCGTTGTGCTGCTTCATATTATTTTTGGGACCTGTGATATAAAAAATCTTACTGATCCCAAATTTTGAGCGGCAGTGTATATATTTACATTTACATTTACATTTAATCATTTAGCAGACGCTTTTATCCAAAGCGACGTACAAATGAGGAGAACAATAGAAGCAATCAGACCATCGAGAGAGCAACAGTATACAAGTGTCATGACAAGTCTCAGTTAGTCTAGCACAGTACACGTAGCTAGGATTTTTTTTTTTTTTTTTTTTCTTTTTAAATAGAATAGGTAAGTTAGTATTAGTTAGTCAGGTGCTGGCGAAAAAGATGTGTCTTTAGATGTTTTTTGAAAATGGCTAAAGACTCAGCTGTTCGAATTGAGATCGGGAGGTCATTCCACCAGCTGGGCACAGTCCAGGAAAAGGTCCGTGAGAGTGATTTGGTACCTCTTTGGGATGGCACCACAAGACGTCGTTCACTTTCAGAACGCAAGCTTCTGGAGGGCACATAAGTTTGAACCAGCGAGTTTAGGTATATTGGTGCAGTGGCAGTTGTGGTCTTGTAGGCAAACATCAGTACCTTGAATTTGATGCGAGCGGCTATTGGTAGCCAGTGTAACCTGATGAAGAGAGGGGTAACGTGAGCTTTTTTTGGCTCATTAAAGACCACTCTGGCTGCTGCATTCTGGATCAGTTGCAGAGGCTTGATAGTACATGCGGGAAGGCCCGCCAAGAGAGCATTACAATAGTCCAGTCTGGAGAGAACAAGAGCTTGGACAAGGAGTTGTGCAGCTTGCTCTTGCAGGAAGGGCCTAATCTTCCTAATGTTGTATAAGGCAAATCTGCAGGACCGGGCCGTTGTAGCAATATGGTCTGTGAAGCTTAACTGATCATCGATCACAACTCCAAGGTTCCTGGCAGTCCTGGAAGGAGTTATGGTTGATGAACCCAGCTGTATAGAGAAGTTGTGGTGAAGTGATGGGTTGGCAGAGAACACGAGCAGTTCTGTCTTAGCAAGATTGAGCTGAAGGTGATGGTCCATCATCCAGCTAGAAATGTCACTCAGACAGGCTGCAATGCGATCAGTTACCGTCGGATCATCTGGTTGGAATGAGAAGTAGAGTTGAGTGTCATCAGCATAGCAGTGGTAGGAAAAGCCATGCTTCTGAATAACCAATCCTAATGACGACATGTAGATGGAGAAGAGAAGTGGTCCAAGCACTGAGCCTTGAGGAACTCCAGTAGCAAGAAGTTGTGACTTTGAAACCTCACCCCTCCAAGACACCCTGAAGGACCTATCTGAGAGGTAAGACTCGAACCACAGGAGGGCGGTTCCTGAGATGCCCATCTTTCTGAGGATGGACATGAGGATCTGGTGGTTAACTGTGTCAAAGGCAGCAGACAGATCCAGCAAGATGAGTACAGAGGATTTGGAAGCTGCTCTTGCCAGTCTCAGGGCCTCTGTAACCGAGAGTAGGGCAGTCTCAGTTGAGTGTCCACTTCTGAAGCCAGATTGGTTGTTGTCCAGAATGTTGTTCTGTGCAAGAAACAGAGAGAGTTGGTTGAACACAACTCGCTCAAGTGACTTTGCAATGAATGGAAGAAGGGATACCGGTCTGTAGTTTTCTAAAAGTGCTGGATTTAGAGCAGGTTTTTTAAGCAGTGGGCTTACCCGAGCCTGCTTAAATGCTGTGGGAAATGTACCAGTGTTAAGCGAGGTGTTGATAATGTGAGTAAGAGCAGGTACGACCGAAGAAGAAATGGCTTGAAGGAGGTGAGTGGGGATAGGATCTAGCGGACAAGTAGTGGGATGATTGGAAAGGATGAGTTTGGAAACCTCCGTCTCCGAGAGAGGAGAAAAGGAGGTGAGAGATTGTGTATTTGTCGTTATGAAGTTATTATTAGTTTGCGGTGTGAGGAATTGGTCACTGATGGTTTTTGTTTTATTTGTGAAGAAAGTTGCAAAGTCATCAGCTGTAAGAGTTGATGAAGGAGGAGGGGGAGGTGGACAGAGAAGAGAAGAGAACGTATATATACAGGTGCTGGTCATATAATTAGAATATCATCAAAAAGTTGATTTATTTCACTAATTCTATTCAAAAAGTGAAACTTGTATAATGTATACATTCGTTCCACACAGACTGATATATTTCAAGTGTTTATTTCTTTTAATTTTGATGATTATAGCTGACAACTAATGAAAAGCCCAAATTCAGTATCTCAGAAAATTAGAATATTACTTAAGACCAATACAAAGAAAGGATTTTTAGAAATCTTGGCCAACTGAAAAGTATGAGCATGAAAAGTATGAGCATGTACAGCACTCAATACTTAGTTGGGGCTCCTTTTTCCTGAATTACTGCAGCAATGCGGCGTGGCATGGAGTCGATCAGTCTGTGGCACTGCTCAGGTGTTATGAGAGCACAGGTTGCTCTGATAGTGGCCTTCAGCTCTTCTGCATTGTTGGGTCTGGCATATCGCATCTTCCTCTTCACAATACCCCATAGATTTTCTATGGGGTTAAGGTCAGGCGAGTTTGCTGGCCAATTAAGAACAGGGATACCATGGTCCTTAAACCAGGTACTGGTAGCTTTGGCACTGTGTGCAGGTGCCAAGTCCTGTTGGAAAATGAAATCTGCATCTCCATAAAGTTGGTCAGCAGCAGGAAGCATGAAGTGCTCTAAAACTTCCTGGTATACGGCTGTGTTGACCTTGGACCTCAGAAAACACAGTGGACCAACACCAGCAGATGGCATGGCACCCCAAACCATCACTGACTGTGGAAACTTTACACTGGACCTCAAGCAACGTGGATTCTGTGCCTCTCCTCTCTTCCTCCAGACTCTGGGACCCTGATTTCCAAAAGAAATGCAAAATTTACTTTCATCAGAGAACATTACTTTGGATCACTCAGCAGCAGTCCAGTCCTTTTTGTCTTTAGCCCAGGCGAGACGCTTCTGACGCTGTCTGTTGTTCAAGAGTGGCTTGACACAAGGAATGCGACAGCTGAAACCCATGTCTTGCATATATCTGTGCGTAGTGGTTCTTGAAGCACTGACTCCAGCTGCAGTCCACTCTTTGTGAATCTCCCCCACATTTTTGAATGGGTTTTGTTTCACAATCCTCTCCAGGGTGCGGTTATCCCTATTGCTTGTACACTTTTTTCTACCACATCTTTTCCTTCCCTTCGCCTCTCTATTAATGTGCTTGGACACAGAGCTCTGTGAACAGCCAGCCTCTTTTGCAATGACCTTTTGTGTCTTGCCCTCCTTGTGCAAGGTGTCAATGGTCGTCTTTTGGACAACTGTCAAGTCAGCAGTCTTCCCCATGATTGTGTAGCCTACAGAACTAGACTGAGAGACCATTTAAAGGCCTTTGCAGGTGTTTTGAGTTAATTAGCTGATTAGAGTGTGGCACCAGGTGTCTTCAATATTGAACCTTTTCACAATATTCTAATTTTCTGAGATACTGAATTTGGGGCTTTCATTAGTTGTCACTTATAATCATCAAAATTAAAAGAAATAAACACTTGAAATATATCAGTCTGTGTGGAATGAATGTATACATTATACAAGTTTCACTTTTTGAATGGAATTAGTGAAATAAATCAACTTTTTGATGATATTCTAATTATATGACCAGCACCTGTATATATATATATATATATAGAATTACCAAATTTTGCCATAAGTTAAATATATTAAGTTTCTACAATATATAAATATACTGTAGAAGCTTAATTTCCTGTAAAGCTGCTTTGCAATGATTGTATCGTAAAAAGCGCTATACAAATAAACTTGAATTGAATATAAATGCACACACATGCATGGATATATTTACGAAAAATGTTATGTTTGCATATTAAATATATTTATTTATAATATAAATAATATGAATATAAATATATACATGTAAATATTTTCAAAATATATACTGTATGTGTGTGAATTTATATACACATAATAAATATA
>CM041810.1:37199661-37217161 GCA_023376895.1 Aspiorhynchus laticeps
TCTAATTCAATCATGAAGGTCCCTGGTTTGTCTAATGGCTTCATAATGACTCTCAGGAGTCGTTAACTAGTCGTTAACTGTTGTTAACTAAGAGAGAGGTAGTGCACGTTGTGTCAAAAACTTTGATTTATTGCCCTCATAAAAATACCACCCATCAAGTCCCCCCAATCCCTCCCACCCCCCTAGCTGGACACCTGTTGTACACACCATCCACCCCCGCCTCATTTAATGATGAATTGATTATTAGGTCCGCTGTGTTTAAGGAATTTTTATGACTGTTGTGCGTGGGCGATAGTTATGTGATTTAAACTTTAAATGGTGAAATTGTGTTAAAGGGAAGTTTTTTTTTTATTAAAGTGTTTTTTCACATTGTGTAAAAACGTACAATGATTTATTTTCCCTACAAGACGTCTTGTTGTAGGGAGAAACAGTGTTAGGCAAAGCTAGAAAATAAAACATTAGTTTTCTTTTCTATCGTTTGACAAAGTTAAATAAGAGATGTTTTATTCACAAAATACTAGCAAACACGTACGTTAACACTAGAAATTGGTGTCTTATCTTACCGTGTTTGTGAAATAAGATCATACTGTTTAAAAGTAAAAAAGAACCTTTAAATAAACGAATATAGTTCGTTAAAACAATAGTATCCGGCAGTTGTCTGTCGTTACAAGTTAGTTTGACAGAGTTAAAGAAAAAAGGCTGTCTTATCTCACCGTGTTGCGACCATACGGTTTAAAAAGTAGAAAAAAGAACCTTTAAATAAACAGATGAATATCGTTAAAACAAAGGGTATCCTTGTCTGTCGTTGCAAGTTAGTTTGACAGAGTTAAAGAAGAAATGGTGTCTTATCTTACCGAGTTGTGAAATAAGATCATACTGTTTAAAAGTAAAAAAGAGCCTTAAAAATAAACAAAGCTATCCCGCAGTAGTCTGTTGTTACAAGTTAGTCAGGACAGAAAAAAACGTAAAGACAAAGAATCCACGTGTGTCTAGCGCTGATCCGAGACTTCGTCCGCTCTCCGTCCGTGTCAAACTCCAAATGACGAGCGGAGAGCCTCGGACCAAACCACGCCTACGGCCGTCCCCTAGCAGAGGAGGTCCTAAGATTTAAAATAAGTAATGTTTCTAACGTTATTTTAATAAATCTATGCCCGTTCTTTAATTAATGAAAACCTTCTCACTTTTAAAACTGTTTATACTTTTAACTCTAGTTCATAGGAAAACATGTTGTTTTATTTTATTTTATTTAGTTATTCACAAATGGTCCCTTTACTCTAGTGTTTTTGTCTTTTGAAAATTAGCTTATACAAGTTGCCTTTTAAACAAAATAATCGGTAATACACATAGGGCTTTATTTTTATTTAATTATTCGCACTTAATTCAGTCAAGCCTATTATTTTGATTTTTTGTCGTTCGTCCGTCCCCAAGCAGAGGAGGTCCAAAGATTTAAAATAAAGTAATGTTTCTAACATTATTTTAATAAATCTATGCCTGTTCTTTAATTAATGAAAACCTTCTCACTTTTAAAACTGTTTATTCTTTTAAACTCTAGTTCATAGGAAAAACGTTGTTTATTTTATTTTATTTAGTTATTCACAAATGATTCCTTTACTCTAGCGTTTTTGTCAAGTTAAGATATAACAGTCTTTAAAAATGAGCTTATACAACTAACCTTTTAAACAAACAACTCTGGTGCTTAGGAAAAAAGCTTATTTTTATTTAATTATTCGTACTTAATTCAATCAAGCCTATTATTTACTATTTAAGACATCACGCTATGATAGGAGGTATAGATTGAACTACACAAGAGTCCTTTTAAACATAACCTCTGATTTGTTTTATTAACTTATTCGTTGATTTTGTCAATATTAACTTCTAGCATATTACAACGGTTAAAACGCGCCTACAAATATCTAACGGGGCCCGAGCGGCGTAATAAAATCACCAGGATTTCTCTCTTTGATTTTCCAGCCATAAGGTCCGAACCAGTATTGTTTTATTTTACTCAATGATTTCTCAATATTAACTTCTAGCATATTACAACGATTAAAACGCGCGTACAAATATCTAACGGGGCCGAGCAGCGTAATAAAATCAGCAGGATTTCTCTCTTTGATTTTCCAGCCATAAGGTCCGAACCAGTATTATCTATTAATTGATACCGACAACAAAGAAATGCTAATATCACGGCTCACGTAGAGCGGTGAGAACAGGATGTATACGTGGCGTATGGTCTCGTGATTACCGAAGTACGAACAGATGGATATACCAATAAACAAATGGTCGGCTTTGATGCTTCAATCTGCTAGTTCAAACGTTTTGTAGATAAGAAAAAACGTCTGTTATGCTAATATAGCAACCTTAAGTTGTAAAATAAATCTAACAGATGTTTTCATCTTGATCGCGAACATCTCCAGCTGCGTTAAGTAAGCTGCAGGTGTTGAGAGATGTCTGGATGCGTTCCGATAAAATTGTGTGGTTACAAAGTTTATAACAAAGTTTTGTGTCATAGGGATTCTCAGGCGCCAATTAGACTAACATAGGTTTTACAAAACGTCTGGTGGATACGTCCACGCCTACACTCTGAAACCTTAAAAGTAGACGCTATAACGAAGTCATTAGCTGTAATTCTAAATTCTTTAGCGCAAAGACGTTATAGCCTACAGCAAAAAACGTACGAGCCATGGCGAACAATTACGAGGGTGAGTTATTTATTTAATTATTTTATTTTTTCATAGAGGTTATTTAAATAAATATGTTAATATTTGTTTAACAATGCGATTATCAATTCCAGACACATACGTGAATATCGATAGCGATGAAGATCTACAACAGATCCTGGAGGAAATATGTAAGTTTTTCAGTCTTTTCTACAGTACGTTTATGAATTAATAATAATATTAATAATAATGTTTTCTTATCATTTTAAACAGTTGATGAAGCAGCGGTACCTATCAACGCGGACGAAGTGTTAATTAACTGTAAGTTACGCAATCATTTTTTCTTAACTGCTTTGAAACGTTTTAAGGGTGTGTAAACAGCGGTTACTAATTTTAGCAGATGTTAGCCATAATGAGGAAGCTGCACATCATATAGAGATTACAGTGAGAACGGATGTACGTCATCCTCCTGACGTCACACAGAGTCATCCCACCCAAGGCGTCTGTTCGGACGAAGGAATGCAGGCCTGCACATCAGAGCTCACAACCGCAAGCGGTGCTACCGCGCAGCAAAGTCAGCAGCAGTACGGATGCGGTCAATCCGTAAAACGCATGAGATTCACCGAACAGGAAACGTCCGGCACGGCGTCTGCTAGTACTTCAAGAAATACGGATAATATCGGTATGTATTAAAATACACATTACATTAACGCATTTCACGTTAGGTTGTTATTTTAATAAATGACTGTTATGCTTTTTACAGCGCAAGAGCGCGATGAGGGTGCGTTAACCGCATGGACGGACTCCATGGTCCACGCATGGGATCAGATATCTTTTTCCGAGGCGGAGAGCGAGGACGCTGAGGAGTTACGTGAGATGCCGAGAGATATTATACGTGCCAGCGATTTAAACAGAAGACTTGATCATGAGGCGCTGAACCGTGTTAATTGCTATTTTGAGAGAGTCTTTGACTTGGTTGGGACCCGATTAACACGCCATGATGCAGAAGAGATCACCACCAATTCACAAGGTGACGTAATAGCGATATTGAGAAATATTATTTCATGCCAACAGCAGCACACCGAGGCATTACGGCATGCGGGAGAATTTTGGCGAAGTTGCCACAATCAGCTGTATGATGAACTGAGACAGTTTCAACAGTCTATGTTAGGTTTGCCGGAAATGGTCATAGAGACCAGAACGGAGATGTCTCTTATTATTAGCGCATTATCTTTGATGACAGAACGTCTGAATTTGATGCAACGAATATTATCGGAGTTGTACGAACGTTTAGTTAGGAGACCATAATAATAATAATTCACAGGTGTAATGAGGTTTTTTCAGTATTACTCATACTCATTATTTCTAGACTGTTAGTGGTGGTTTATTCGTAATACGTATATACTCATTGTTGTATGGTTGGTTAGCATTTCACATATGATGATTTCTAACTTATTATTATTATTATTGTTTTATTAGTATTTGTATCTAATTGTGTTGTTTGAGCGTTTATGTCATTAACGGTACACGTGTGGTGTGAAGATTGTTTATTAGTATTTGTATCCACTAGTTGGTGAAGGGGATTATATCATTTTACATATGTCTAGCAATTGTTTTGAATTTATACTGTAAGGATTTTTCTTTTGTTTCTGTCATAACTCTTTATGTTACTCTGCTGTTTTCAAATGGTTTGCATACGTTTGAACAATTTTTCTATATGGTTTATCTTACCTGTGTGTGATTTTCAAGGGTTTGTATACATTTGAAGTATTTTTCTATGAGTGTTTTATGATACTGTGATGATTTCAACGGATGGTTGAACCCGTTTGATTTATTTTCTATGCCTGCTTTATGTTACGGTAGTGTTTTCACCCGTTTGAAGTATTTTTCTATATATGGTTTATGTCTTGGTAGTGTTTTCAAGGGGATTGCACACGTTTGAATTATTTTTGTATCACTGCTTTTTAAAAATAAAATAAAAAATAAAAATTCAAAATGAGTGGTAAAAGGTGTCACGATGACGTACATAACCATGTACTGGAAGATGAACAGAACCCATTAAGACCTAGACACGATTTTCAAAATAACGCCTTACAGTTACGCGAACTGATTAACCAACAGTTACAGATGTTGGAACCTGATTCACTTAATATGATCGAAAGATTGCATGAGATCATAGACGATCAATACGAACATTTGGCTGTGGATATGAATGAACAGATAGGAGCGGGGTCTTCTAACGATGCGTCAGATTATGACCCTACGGCGCCAGATATGGGACTTAGTCGTAATTTTATAGATAGATTAATAGCCGATGGGGGACGTGTGGGTGAATTTACAGTTATCCCAAGAAACAGATTTAACGGTTTAGAAATACGGAGAACTTTAAATTTCCGCGAAATCGCGGCAGATGACTATGCAGCTTATAATATCTTTTTGCATGATATTTTGAGCGAGATCGTTGATTTTTCACGGCTAATGGCAGGTGATGACGGTTTTATTAACGTGTCTCTGCAAGGCGAGAGTCTCCCTACAGATATTAATGCCGTTCTAACACCGGATACTAATCATGATTTTAGCACATTTGTAGATCAAATCGAACGAACAGTTCAAAGCAATGCAGATGTGGGGTGCGATTCTGCTTTACAGCTATGCGTGTCAGTGGTACGTAACAGACAGGGGGGTGGACGAAGAAAACTAAAGGATCTAGCGCACAACATGGTGATCCAAAAAAATAGGATGAATCTTTTTGTGCCAAGAAACATATCAGACAACACGTGTTTCAGCATATGTCTAGCTCACTTTTTAAACCCCCATTGTCCCGACCAGGAGTTGCACACTATAGCGTGTAAAATACTTGACGAACTGGGTTACGGACCTCAAGATAAAATAGGTTTTCACGACGTTTCTAAATTCGAAAGCGCTCTAGACCTAAGAATAGTGATCTTTCACAGAACGTGTTCAGGTAAATTGGAAGTGTATAAATCTACAGATGAACTACACAAGAACACTGTACATTTATATTTACACAATGATCATTATAATATGATAAAAAATTTGAAGGCGTTCTTAGGATACAGTTACGTGTGCGAATACTGCTTTCGAGGCTTCAACGATCGGAGTTTACATTATTGTAAATTCACATGTAACGTGTGTGATACAAAACAGTGTTACACGCACCCTAAGAAGTGGACGTTGTGCACGGATTGCAGCAGATATTGCCGATCAGAGGTTTGTTATGAAATGCATAAACAACCGCAAAGCGATGGTGTGAGGTCTAGATGCGATCTTATGAAATATTGTGACAGATGCTGCAGACAGTACAGAGCGAAATGGTCCGGGGATAAACGGTTAACACACGTATGTGCACCGTGCAAATGCCCTCACTGCAGCGCGATTCTGTTAGATGAAGAAGAGCACACGTGCTATATACAGCCTCTAAAACCGAGCGTTCATGATGAAAAATATATTTATTATGATTTCGAAACGATGCACGAAAACGGTCGACATACAGCAAACTACGTATGTGCCATAACGCAAAACGGTGAGGAGTTTACGGCCGATGGGGTTGATTGCGCGGAGAAATTGGTTAACCATTTCAGGCGTCCGAAATTTGAGGGCTATACATTCATAGCTCATAATGCATCGGGTTTTGACTCTTATATCTTGCTCGAGTATTTTACAAGTCAGGGCTTGTCCCCAAAAATTATACTCCAAGGTTGCAGGCTCGTATATATGTACGATCATGTATTTAAACAGCGATACATAGACAGCTACAGCTTTTTGCCTATGAAATTATCAAAAATGACCACGGCTTTAAACCTAAACACGGAGGAAAAAGGATTCTTTCCCCATCATTTTAATCGTTTGCAAAATGTAGATTACGTAGGACCATATCCCTCTAAAGATCTCTACGGCTACGAGACAATGAATGATTCTGATCAAACAAAATTTGACAGTTGGTATGAGAGTGTGACAGGAGAGGTGTTTGACTTCAAAAAACAGCTCGGAATGTATTGCAAGAATGATGTTGTATTGTTGAGAGAAGGATGCATGAAATACAGAAATGAATTTATCGAATGCACGAGTGTGGACCCCTTTGGATGTGTTACACTGGCCGGTTGTGCCATGAAAGTCTTTAAAACACTTTTTCTAGCCAAAGACACAATAGCTCTAACGCACAAAAGTGCGTACATCAATCAATGCAAGGCTTATTCTACCCCATCCATACAATGGTTGGAGTATATTAAAGCAACTAAAAATGTCGATGTTCATCACGCTTTGAATTACGGGGAAGTCAAATTCGGATCTTTTTACGTGGATGGCTATTATGAAATTAACGGTGACAGAGTAGCTTTGGAATACTTGGGGTGCTTCTGGCACGGTTGTGACTGTCGCTTTAATCCTAACGAATTAAATCCTGTGTCAAAAATACCTTATGGCGTGCTCAAAAGACAGACTGATAACAAATTGGATGTTTTGCGCAAGAGTTACAATCTCAAAGTTTTTACCATGTGGGATTGCCAGTGGACAAAGGCTAAACAAAACGATCCGGACGTCATAGCATTTATGAGTAATTACGATGCGCCAGAACGTCTGAATCCACGAGATTCGCTTTTCGGGGGGCGCACGAATGCGTTGAAACTTTACCATAAAGCTAGTGAGGATGAGTGCATTTCATACGTCGATTTCACATCTCTATATCCGTTCGTGCAGGCGCGTAAAACATACCCGATAGGGCATCCTGAAATAATTTTAAAAGATTTTGAACCGATCGATAAGTATTTCGGTCTTATTAAATGCACGGTACTGCCTCCACGTGAGCTATTACATCCTATTATACCCTTCAAATCTCCGCAGGGGAAGCTATTGTTTGCTCTCTGTCGCACGTGCGCAGAACTGCAACTTCAGGAGACCTGTCGCCACTGCGATGAAGAAAGATACATCTCGGGGGTCTGGACCTCCGTGGAACTTTCGCACGCTGTTGCTAGAGGGTATTCGGTTGTCAAAATTATCGAAGTCTGGCACTTTCCTCAGACATCAGACGATTTATTCAGCGGCTATGTTAAGACGTTTCTCAAATTCAAGCAAGAGGCTTCAGGGTTTCCCGCACATGTAACGTCAGACTCAGATAAGGAAGCATACGCTCACGCGTATTTTGAGAAGGAGGGAATTCGGCTCGATTTGGACAAAATAGCGTTTAATCCACCCCGTAGATCGATAATGAAATTTCTCTTAAATTCCCTTTGGGGCCGATTCGCCCTTAGGTGTAATTTACCCACAGCCGAGCTTCTAACAGATCCTGAAGATTTTGCGCGTTATATCTTTGGGAACACACGTGTCATAAAACATTTCTCATTCGTGTCAGACACTGTAGCCCTGGTACAGTGGTGTTATCAGGAGGATGACCCAGCACCTGCGACGGATGTTAATATATTCATCGCGTCGTTTACAACGGCATACGGCCGGTTGGAGTTATACAAAGTTATGGAGAGATTAGGTCCACGTGTTTTCTACGTAGACACTGACAGTCTTATCTTTTCTACGAAAGAAGGGGAATGGATGCCTCAAACAGGGTCATATCTCGGAGAATTGACTAGCGAGCTCGACCGTGATGATAACATCACGGAATTCGTAGCAACGGGTCCTAAATCGTACGGTTTTAAAACCGCAAAAAATAAAGTGGTTCTTAAAGCGAAGGGGGTGACGCTTCATTCTGCAAACGCTCAAGTCGTAACCTTAGAAAGCATGATATGCTTGGTACATGGTTATGTGACATCACGTGACACTACAGCCCTGCTCACCCGTACTGAGACCATTGTACGTAATAAAAAGAAGTTCACGTTGCATAATAGAACAGTTTTGAAACGTTTCAAAGTGGTTTATGACAAACGTGTGCTTCTCCCAGATTACAGTACTTTACCCTACGGCTATTGACAGCATGTACAGATTACAGGATGTTGAAGAAGCTTTTGACTTCCGGTTCCAATTTCCATTCTCTGCGGTGATCTCCGGACCCTCAGGCTCTGGGAAAACAGTCTTTGTAAAGAATTTATTATGTAATGCGAACAAGATGATTGATGTAAAAATTGATAATATTGTGTTTTTATACGGATGCTGGCAACCTTTGTATGATGAACTCTCGTTATTGTTCCCTATTAAATTCATTGAAGGTATTCCAAATTCGTTAACGGATGAGAATTTATTACCTTCTAATAAGAAATCTATTTTAATTTGTGACGATCTAATGGATACAGCGTATTCAAACGATGAGATCTCAAGAGCATTCACAAAATATGTGCATCATAAATCTTTTTCCATTATATTGATAACCCAGAATCTGTTTTTTCAAGGTAAAACCAGTAGGACTATTACGTTGAATACCCACTATATTATTTTGTACAAGAACCCCAGAGACGCGATGCAAATAATGCTTTTAGGACGGCAGATTTTTCCAGGTAATACCAAATATTTTATGGAGTGTTATCAGGACGCGACCAATCAACCCTTCGGATGTCTTTTGATCGACTTTAAAGCTAAAACGCCTGAACGCTTTCGTCTCAGATCAGGGCTGTTTTCGGATCATCAAGTGGTATACATACAGAAAAGAAAATGAGCGACAGGCTTTGTAAAAACCTACCTCTTTTAAAGTTATTATATAAGGCAACTCCTAAACAACGGCGGGTCATTTTACAGACGGCGTCGGACCAGCTGATTTTAGCGTTGTGTGAGATAGCTCTTAACGTACTCCGCGGGACCATACCTCTTAATACCGCCCAGTACCGAAGATTAAAAAAGAGAAAAGATGAGATCAAATATGCAGCGAGTAAAAAGATAACCGTCGTGAGAAAAAAACGTATGATTAATCAGAGAGGTGGTTTTCTCGTACCCTTGTTAAGTGTGGCTATACCCTTTATCACTAGTTTAATATCGAGACACCATTAGGAATGGAATATGCTGAAAAGCATTATGTAATTCCGCAGAACCAGCTGGATAAATTAAGGACAGGCGGTGTTCGCGAAACGATTCAACAAACTGTGGAGAACGATTTGGATATCGCCATAAGAAATATATTACAAAGGACTGATTTAGATCCTCACGGGAAAGTTAAACTTTATTCCAACGTCTTACAGAGATTTTTAACTATAGTAAAACAGGGTGATTTGGAGAGCGGTACTTTAACTCTAACAATACCAAAAAACGATGTTGATGCACCTGCTCTTAGCGCATCTGTTAACCCTTCGTCTAATAACGAGTATGGAGAGGACCAGATCGTTAACGAAATCTTAAGCAACGTACCGCGGAGGAGTTTAAAAAACGTCAAATACATTTTGGATAAAATGTCTAATGCCAGACATCTGTCTTCATGGACATCTTCTGGAGAGTTTGTATTTAAAGGACACGTAATCAATGGTTCGCACATATTGGATCTGGTTAAAAGTGTAACGGCTCCGCACACTATCCGCGATGAATACAGACCTCGTGGATGGAGCGAATTTCTGGATGCTTTTGCAGTTTTAAACATACCGTTTTCGACAATAAGTAACACACACGTTAAACGTACGCTCGAAGCTCTTAAAAGGAAAACACCCGCACACATCCAGCAGATGCCGCCAAAGATTACACCTCCGTTGAAAAAACGGATGCGTAACCCTATTGAAAATGTCTTTAATTCCCCTGATCTTGATGCTAGCGCATGGTTAACTTTTTAACATTATTGTTTGTAAATATATATATGTGTATTAATGTATATGGTGTATTAACAATACATTGTCAATCAAATAAAGAAATAACTCATTACCTGGTTATTGTCTTTTATTTATACCACACACACACACACACACACTCACACACACACACACACACACACACACATTTGTGATTACAAAGCTTTTATTTATTAAACATGAGATTATAGAACAGTATTACAGAGATTTACAGATCTGCACACACTGAATACAATGAAATGTATCACAGAGTCGAGGTTTCAGTCTCTTTACAAAACGCACTACCATGTCGTCATTTTTAATAGGGTCGTCATAATACATTTTAACAATATTTTCATAAACGTGTCCTTTTGACATGTGATACAGAAAAAATACACAATGCTGACCACAAACATCCGATGTGAAATCTTGAATCCGCTTGTTAGAATATTGCACCCTGATAGAATTCTTTTTTAAAAAATCCAGGACGATCATTGGAAAAGAGGGATTTTTAGGCCCTCTGCCAAAACTGTCGAAAAAACAACTAACTCCGTCCTTGTTTACGTATACGGCCACCCAGTGTTGACCCGCCTCTGTGGATGGATCCGTGTTAAAAATAACCATGGCGGGTAAAACCTTTAACGGTGTTTTAGGTAGGTAATCACACGGTAGCACTCCTAAAAAATACGTGTCGTATGTAATTTTATCCATAGCTGCTGTTAGTTGTACGGTATTCATTTCCTCCTCCTCTCAGTAGTAGTCAATCAACACCTGTCGTCGGTTGGATATTTCAATAATCGAATCGAAAATAGCGTATACGATAATAGTTATGGACTGTGAGAGAGGTTGTCTGAAACGGGCTTCGAGTCTAATATTTCCCGATCTAGTTAGCGATACGTGATTGGAACAATCTTCATCGGGTGATAAATTAAAACCATAGAGGGTGTAACCGTTGAGAAAATCCTGACGATCTATTGCCAGAGGGTTGTTTTTAAGGTGCCTCCCTGTGGATAATACGAGCTGATAAAAGTCCCTCACGGCCGATCCATTCTCATATTCAGGCTGTAGGGGTTTGGATGGTATTTGGATTCCGTCTCGGTATAAAGCCATAAATTCCAAGTTAAAATGTTTAAAAGCAAAGGGGTTTTTATTGTAAGCCCCGGAAAAAGCTGAATTTTCCGTCATTGCTAAAATGATGGACTTTGGCAGAGTTCCTAGAAAAAGATTTTCTTGATTAGACACGCGAGAACCAGCCGGTATGGAGAAATTCTTGAGACACACGCGTTCTATAGGATATTTAGCGGTGGTTGATAGCAGAGCCTGTGCGTGTCCTAATCGAACGCCTGGTGAGACCGTAACTTTTTTCACGAAAAGCGATGCAGATACAATATTGAGTTTATAAGCGATAGCGTCATCTCGCATCAGGCAAAATTCGTCTTTACCTCTGGTCATACGTATTCTTATATCCACTCCATTCAACATTAATTTTTCTTGAAAGAAAATGTCACTATGTATGGGGGCCAGTAATTCTACCACGTTGCTACCGGCGGTATACGCAGCACGTTTCATCAGCCCCGTATTTTCTCCCGCAGGGTCAGTAGCGTCCATGTGTCCTGCTTTATCTCTGTAAAACAAACCTGCTGAAAAGACACTTTCAAGGGTATCTTTTCCAAAATTGATCAGCGCTTCGATCAAACATCTGTAAGGGTAGGTGCTAGAACTCTGCGTTATCAGACGGTCACCTAGAGAAACATCCACCTGCGAGAATATGCATGCACCGGGGTAATTTATTAAGCCGACAGGTGCACCGTCAGCTATATCGGACCCGTCAGGCGTCGTTATTTTGATCCGTGTGTATAACAACGTGTTATTTAAATCAATGTAATCTTCACCCGTCCCCGCAATAAAAAATTCTATCGGGGATGAGTCCGTTATTGCGGATAGAGGTGGTATTTCGACGTAAGTGTTTTTTTCAATAGACGTCTGGGTCATAGGCACTGTAAATAAATCTAGTTCGGATTTAATACACTCCTCCGACATGTTGTGGAATAGAGACATGGTTTAGAATATACTGCTGAGAGGCCTTTTCCTCCGGACAGCTTTCTTCACGCGTTTCGCACGGGTACGTTGTGAGCGTTTTGCCCCCGTGCGTTTCTTACTAGGTCGTTTAACTTTCTTCACGCGGCCACTCCCCCTACGTACTCGCATTCCGGGCGGTTTAAAAGAACCGCGTGACATAACCATTAACCCTTTACCGTTTTGACCCTCGCTGTTATTAGCCTTATACGATCTTGATAGGGCTGTGGTTACAACGTCACTAGCTATATTTCTCGCTGCAGCTTTTAGATGTGGTTTTGCAATACTAAACCCCCTTTTCAACAGAGGTAGAGCGGTTCTGAAAAGGGCTTTGAAAATCCCTCCTATACCGGATCCGTACATAACGGGTCCACCTGCAAATCCTGGTAAACCATTACCCGCCTGGTTACGGTAGTACGCTACATAACGTTCGGGGTCCATAGTCTCGTTAAACCTATCTCACAGGTCTAAAGTGGAGTTTAACCACGACTTTACCGTAAGTGAAGCGGACGTGTTTGTTCTGATCGTCTTTGACTTCGATACATATGTCTGTAATATCAGATTTATTCACAGACGCGTAATGCGGCTTATCGAATCTAACACTAACGATGTCGTTAGAAGAACCCTCTATATGTACGGTTCTCAGTAGCGGCACGTGAGCCCCGCCGACTGATTGGTATTCAATTATGTCCGTGTATATGTACATACTATAAAAACCACCTCTTATGTCAGACTGATACGGTGCATAAGTCACTACAAGCGCGTCATCAGTATGATTTTTGTCCGTTTGCTTTACAGATCCTAGAGCTACCCCCGATTTTAACCCTAAGATAATAGCCAACTTTCCATAAAATATTAAAGAGGTGTTCGACGGTGATTTTAGAAATATCCTGTTTTTGACATGATCGTAACCTAAAGTCACTCTAGGAGGTAGATTTGCATTTATTTCTCTAACCAGAAACAACACATCCTCGTAATAGCCTGGTTTTAAGGTATCGTACACTTTAGAGATGTTTTGAAGATTTTTTTCTTTAATATACATAATCAACCCCTCACCCGCTTCGTGGTGTTTCTCATCATAACCCAGTATAGCGGGATTCGTGTTAATAACGAACGCAGCATCCTCTGCGTTAAACGTGAACCATGTGATAGGATAATAAATTTCGATCAAACCGACCTCCCATCTCCCTTTGAGATTCATACTTTTGGCTAGTCTTGTTTTGTAATTAGAAATACGATTGTCAGGATATACATCCATTGACGCGTTGCAAGGAAGGGTAACGTAGAATCCATCTTCACTCATGATGTGCCTTTTTCAGGAATGACTCTTGTGACATTCTTGACGCTACTTTAAGGCTTCTGTATATCCATGATGGACCGTTCCGGCAACCATGACGAAAATTTAATCGGCCATCCGAGCCATTTCACAAGACAGAATATCTGATTACCTCTCTTTTTTCGGTCTAAAATCTTTTCTATTTTAAACGACTTATCTTGATTCACGATGATTTTTTGTAATTCCTTCTCATAAAAACATCCGTCGATAATATCCCCGTCATAGTCTTGTAATCTGTACACAGGCGGATTCGGGGGAACGCAGACCGCTATAGTGAAAAACTCTTCTGTGTAATTCTGCTCATACCCCTTAGAAAACACATTTCTGACTTTAGATACCCTAACCAGATCACCAATTTTATACTTAAAGACAGGTGCGTCTTTACGCAGCTTTCCGTACAGATTATTAAACACTTCCTTTTCGTTTTCTTTATGAACGTCCAGGGGTCTCATTTTAATACTTTTATGATAGCTCGCGTTATATCCATCTATAAGATCTTGTAACACGTTGTAATAACTCTTTGAATTGATGGCTGTTAAAAACCTAGTCATTCTACCCCGAAGCGTCCGATTAAAACGTTCAACCACCGAAGCCTTGACGTCGCTCGCCGTGGCAAAATGATGAATGTCATACTTTTTCATCAGTTGCTGGAAATGCTTGTTAAAAAATTCGGTGCCTTTATCCGTTTGTAATTTTTGCGGCACACGATTTTCTCCGAGTATAGATTCGAAAGCTTTCGTGACCTCCTTCCCGGTCTTATTTTTTAATGGGCGAGCCCATGCATACTTGCTGAAAACATCTATACATGTCAGTAAAAATTTTATATCATCGTTTTCTTTCGAATAAGCAGACATATCAACCAGATCCGCTTGAAACTGAGCATCTTTCCCATACACCATCACCCTATTACGCTTGTATTTGACAGGTGCGGTTCTGTGTAATGTATACGCGTCCTGAGCAGCTAACCAATCCGTCACTTCTTTATCCTTCAGAGTTACACCGAATTCCTGTAACACTCCACGTTTTAACCTATCTTTACCTCCCAAAGATCCGGGATCTGAGGGATTATAGTATACTTTTTTCATTAATTCAGACATGTTACATCGATGCTATTTTCAGAAAATAATGACGACTCTGTTAGTGACAAGGGTTTTTTATTTACAGCGATAGTCATACATGATTGGTTACACAACATCTAGATATTGAAGGAATTTCACACACATTACAATATTTTTCTCAATCATATATTCAACTAATACATCAATAATTTCACACACGTCAACCGGTTCGTTTCTCGATAATAGCATCACACATACGTCGGTTACATAAGTACAAAGACACAAAATATTGCCTATTTTAAGACTTTCTTCACTTCCAGGCATAATTTCAAGAATGTTTTTAACAGTCGTACGGGTATCGCAAGCACTTGCAATACAATGATTAATCATAACACTCCACTCATTCGACATACGACGTACCACAATCATTTGATTTTTTAATTTCATTAAACGGTTATTATTCACATAACAATCAGTCTCATCATCGATAATCTTATACAATAAATGTATTATTTCTCTCTTAATCTGTTGTTTAAATAACAGCTTTGTCAGACAGCTCGTGTTGCAGAGATTCCCCATGTTGCCAAGTTAGTCAGAGACCGCAGGTGCACTTTTCTTCCAGGCGTCGACGGCGTCGTAAACAGCCTGTTCACAGGTTTCGTCCACAAATTTCGTCCTGAGCTCGGCCAAGCCACCCACTATGTACATCTCATCTCTGAGGTCGCACAGAACACCATCGACAACACCCTGAATTCTCTGGAGATGCGGCGCTAACCCAAACAGTTTCAAGGTACGGGCCAGAATGTGTTTCAGATCGTGTTTACAAACTTTATCCCTCAGTTCTTCAAAACAGCCCAGAAAGTAGTATGCAGGGGCCTCATAGAGGCATGAATGTTGCGTCTGGGACGGATGTTCCGTCTCACAGCCGTAACAATTATCTTTTAACCGTCTGTCAACCAGATGTTCCAGAATGACCCCGACAACTGCTTTAATGATTTTATGTCCTGTTACGCCGACGCACCCATCGACCGTGTCCGAGACTGACGCACCTGAGGCGGCTATAGAATCAGACGTTTGAGGGGGTCCGTACTTTGCCAGGAATGCAAGGTTATGATACCCCAATTTCGTACAAAGTTTGTTCAGCCATGTAATGTTGTCCGTAGGATCCACCCCATCGGTTGCGTTGTCGTCGCATACGATACTACGACATGTTGAAATGTTTTCTTGGGTCATGTTGATGTCTTTAGCTGCTGAAGTGTATTATCTCCGAGACTCCTGACGGCTTATATTTAATGGGTATAGTATGTGGGCGGTGCTACATGAACACCTCTCCTACTGGGTACGCACCATTCAGGATGAAACAGTTTCACCTTTATGCTATTGTATCTGTCAAACGCTTCGCACCATTTAAACAATTTGTCGATCTTTCCAAATATATCTTCTAACGTCGGCACGTCTTTCCAGCGAAACAATAATTTAATACTATAATATTTGAGATGTTCCTCTTCAGATATTGGCCATACACGTTCAGCGAGACCCACGGTGCTATCGCTACAAAGTATATAAATGTAATCATCGGAGTGTTTGTTAATGTGATCGCCTAATACCCTGTAACGCATCCCAGGGGTGATGCCGTTCCATTCCCCTATAAATAGAGGTTCATCGCCGCCGTCTTTTAAATCACGCCATACGTAGTTGTAAAATAAACTCCAGTCTTTTACGGTGAAAAACAACTCAGGGTCGTCGCAGGTGTCGTATGTGAACCTTTCATCGCTGTCCACGGTACACAGTCTCACCTCCCGGTTGATCTTGTCAAAATTGTAACAGCATACGCGTTTACCGGATAAATGAAACTCCCGCTTGACATTATCCAAAGGTTCATGGAGGAAGCTAGTCAGACACGGTCCGTGTTTCATCTTCCTAGGTGCCAGTGTGAGATCATCCATAACGCCCTCAATGGTCTTTTCGGGAGTTTTAGGTGACGGTGCCTCGGCCATCGATGCAGAATAATTATGTTTTTTCTTTCAATTTCGTAAAATCTACGTGAGTATTTGTGTCTAGGTGATGTTATGTCACACTCATTCGTCTTTTTAAACCCGTTGTTACATCCGGGGGCTATCGCCTCACACGTGTTAGGGGACGGCCGTAGGCGTGGTTTGGTCCGCGGGTCTCCAGCTCGTCATTTGGAGTACGGCATGGACGGAGAACGTTGTTTGACGGATCAGCGCTAGACACACATGGATTCTGTCTTTGCGTTTTTTTTTTTTCTGTCCTGACTAACTTGTAAGGACAGAATGGAGCATGATAGTTTTTGTTTTAACGATATTCATCTGTTTATTTAAAGGTTCTTTTTTCTACTTTTTAAACCGTATGGTCGCAACACGGTGAGATAAGACAGCCTTTTTTCTTTAACTCTGTCAAACTAACTTGTAACGACAGACAACTGCCGGATACTATTGTTTTAACGAACTATATTCGTTTATTTAAAGGTTCTTTTTTACTTTTAAACAGTATGATCTTATTTCACAAACACGGTAAGATAAGACACCAATTTCTAGTGTTAACGTACGTGTTTGCTAGTATTTTGTGAATAAAACATCTCTTATTTAACTTTGTCAAACGATAGAAAAGAAAACTAATGTTTTATTTTCTAGCTTTGCCTAA
>CM041810.1:37227161-37242161 GCA_023376895.1 Aspiorhynchus laticeps
GGCCAGGTACGGACATTGCACGGATGTTGTTACACCTCGAGCAGGGCTCGCTACCGCTTGAGGACTATGTACAAGACTATTTAGACCTCGCCCATTTCTCTGATCTGCCGGACTATGTACTCATAGACTTCTTTTGTGAGGGCATTAATCAGCCGCTGAGGTCCCAGCTAATCCGTGAGGGTCCCCGTTCATCTCTCAGTCAGTTCCTGGACTATGCTTTGCTATGTGTTGGCTCTTCGTTCACTGTGGGGGTCGCGGAGGAACGAGACACCGCACCCAATTGTGTGATCACAGCTGCACTAGAGCACGCTCACAAAATGGCGGCCACAACAACACCCCGTAGCGTCATTACTGCCAGTCACGAGCCAAGTCAGGTCCCAGCTGATGTTAAAGAACCAAGTCAAGTCACGGCCTATGTTAAAAAGCCCAGTCAAGCCACAGCCTATGTTAAAAAGCCAAGTCAAGTCGCCGCTGATGTTAAAGAACCAAGTCAAGTCACGGCCTATGTTAAAAAGCCCAGTCAAGCCACAGCCTATGTTAAAAAGCCAAGTCAAGTCGCCGCTGATGTTAAAGAACCAAGTCAAGTCACGGCCTATGTTAAAAAGCCCAGTCAAACCACAGCCTATGCTAAAAAGCCAAGTCAAGTCGCTGCTAATGTTAAAGAACCAAGTCAAGTCACAGCCTATGTCAAAAGGTCAAGCCAAGCCACAGTTGATCGTCACGAGTCAAGCCAAGCCACAGTTGATCGTCACGAGTCAAGCCAAGCCACAGTTGATCGTCACGAGTCCAACCAAAGCACAGTTGATCATCACAAGTCAAGCCAAGCCACCAGTGATCTCCGTGAGTCAAGCCAAGCCACAGTTGATCGTCACGAGTCACGCCAAGCCACAGTTGATCGTCACGAGTCCAACCAAAGCACAGCGCTCCAGCCAGAGTCTCTTCGTGCCTCAGCTCTCCAGCCAGAGTCACACCACGTCTCGGCTCATCATCCAGAGTCACACCAAGCCACTGTGGATCATCATGAACTCACCCAACTCACAGCTGACCAGCCAGAGTCACGCCACGTCACAGCTGCCCAGCCAGAGCCTCTTCACGTCGCAGCTCCTCAGCCAGAGCCTCTTCACGTCTCAGCTCCTCAGCCAGAGCCTCTTCACGTCTCAGCTCCTCAGCCAGAGCCTCTTCACGTCTCAGCTCCTCAGCCAGAGCCTCTTCACGTCTCCGCTCCTCAGCCAGAGCCTCTTCACCTCTCAGCTCCTCAGCCAGAGCCTATTCCACCCAGAGATTTAAGGTCAGTCCTTCGAGTTCCCTGTTTGATATCCAGCGTGAGGGATGCACCGCTGGTGTCTGTACGCACTGCTGGTATCCCCAAATCCACTCACTTTGGCCCTCCTGTCCCTGAACTGATTTCCCTGTCTGAAGCGCTTTCCATGATAGGGATCGCTTTATGTTGCATTTGGGCTGCATACACCACCATTGGACTGCCTGAGGTAGCGACGTCCACTGTAATGTCTCCAGAGGTGGCAGCACATGCTGCAGAACCTTCCCATGCGGTGGTGCTCGCCTCAGCCCCTTGCAAGGTGGTGGCGCCCAGCAATGTACTCTCACCCGGTCATGTTACCACCGTAGAACCTCCAGAGGTGGCGGCGTTAGCTGCAGAACCTCCAGAGGTGTCGGTGGTATCCTCCTGTGAGCTCTCACCCTGTCCTGTCACGGCTAGGAAGGCCGTCTGTGAGCTCTCACCCTGTCCTGTCACGGCTATGGAGGCCGTCTGTGAGCTCTCACCCTGTCCTGTCACGGCTATGGAGGCTGTCTGTGAGCTCTCACCCTGTCCTGTCACGGCTAGGAAGGCCGTCTGTGAGCTCTCACCCTGTCCTGTCACGGCTATGGAGGCCGTCTGTGAGCTCTCACCCTGTCCTGTCACGGCTATGGAGGCCGTCTGTGAGCTCTCACCCTGTCCTGTCACGGCTATGGAGGCCGTCTGTGAGCTCTCACCCTGTCCTGTCACGGCTATGGAGGCTGTCTGTGAGCTCTCACCCTGTCCTGTCACGGCTAGGAAGGCCGTCTATGAACTCTCGCCCTGTCCTGTCATGGCTAAGGAGGCCGTCTATGAACTCTCGCCCTGTCCTGTCACGGCTAGGAAGGCCGCCTGTGAACTCTCGCCCTGTCCTGTCACGGCTAAGGAGGCCGTCTATGAACTCTCGCTCTGTCCTGTCAAGGCTATGGAAGTCATCTGCAATCTCTTGTCCTGCCCAGTCACGGCTGTGAAGGCCGCCTGTGATTCCTTGTCCTGCCCAGTCACGGCTGTGAGGGCCGCCTGTGATTCCTTGTCCTGCCCAGTCACGGCTATAGAGGCCGCCTGTGATTACATGTTCGGCCCAGTCTCGGCTATAGAGGCCGCCTGTGATTCCATGTCCTGCCCTGTCACGGCTACGAAGGCCGCCTATGAATTCCTGTCAGGTCCTGTCACGGCTATCGAGGCTGCCTGTGATTCCCTGTCCTGCCCTGTCACGGCTATGGAGGCCGCCGGTGATTCCCAGACCTGCTTAGCCACGGCCCTTGAAACCAAGAAGGCTCTCCCTGTGTTGTCTGTCTCTACTCTCTCTGTGTTGTCTGTCTCTGTTTCCCCCCAGATCTCAGACTCAGACATGGTTTCCTGCCTGGTCTACGGTCCTACTCCGGTCTGGTGGTCTCTGGTCCTGTCTGCTCCGCCCTGGGTGGGGCTCCAGTCCCGTCTGCTTCGCCCTGGGGGGCTCCAGTCCCGTCCGCTCCACCCTGGTGGGCTCCAGGTCCGTCCGCTCCGCCCTGGGGGGTTCCAGTCCTGTCTGCTCTGCCCTGGGGGGCTCCAGTCCCGTCCGCTCTGCCCTGGTGGGCTCCAGGTCCTTCCGCTCCGCCCTGGGGGGCTCCAGTCCTGTCTGCTCTGCCCTGGTGGGCTCCAGTTCTGTCTGCTCCGCCCTGGTGGGCTCCGGGTCCATCTGCTCCGCCCTGGTGGGTTCCAGATCCGCCTGCTCCGCCCTGGTGGGTTCCAGTTCCATCCTCTCCGCCCTGGCTTCCACATGGACCTGGCCCTCCGTCCCTCCCCCTGTTCCGCCTCCGCTCCACCGCCCTCCTAGGATTGTTTAGGAGCGTCTGGAAGCCACTCCTTGGGGGGGGGGCTATGTCACAAATCCAAGCCATGAACTTCTGGTCACTCACCCATCACATGGACTTTCACACCACACAGTCAGTCACAGATCACTCAAGGACTACATTTCCCATCATCCACTGCACCAACACAGCTGTCTGCACTGATCACGCACACACCTGAAAACAATCTCACAATCACCATCACCCAATCACACAGACACACACACTATATAACTCTGGACTTTCTCTCACACTCGGCCGAGTATTGTTTAGCCTAGCTACAATCAAAGCGTTTCCCAGTTTTCCTAGTTAGATTTCTCGTGTTCTGATTCCTGTCCGTGCTCCTGGATTATTCTCTCTGCCTAGCCCTCTGGATTAAGTTCGCCGATCGCTGACCCACGCTTGCCCTTGGATTATTCTTGTGTCTTGCCCATGCCATACCTGTTTGCTACTGACCTACCCTGCCTGTATTGACCATGTTCTATAATAAAAGCTTGCAGATGGATCCGCATGTCTCACGTCTCGTCAGATCCGTAACATAAGTGGTTAATGTAGTTGTAATAATATTTTTTATCATTTAATTGTTTTATTTAAATTTGACAGTAAATGAAATATATAAAGACGTACATTATACTGTACAAAAGTAATACAAGAGTAATATATTTCTGTTACATGTTAAACCGCACTTTTATTTTGACAGGTTGCCTTGAAGTTTCTGTGTATACAGTATGATATGATGCTAGTTTTCTCAAATGAAACGGTATAATCCTCATGAAGTGACTCTCACAGCCTGTAAGTGTTCGTCATGTAGAGTTCATGTGTGCTTCAGTATTTGTGTAGTTAACAAAACCGCGTCTCCGCCATTCATACACACCGAGGCTAACAGAACAGGCAGGATTCATATTTAAACCGTCTTTTTGCATTTTAATATTCACATACACTAGTTCATATCGCGATTCGAATTAAGTGACAGACCTTCTTTTATTCATCCCAAAATTGACGAATTCTGTGGCATTCCGCGCTTTAGAGTAAATTCAGTTTTTATGAATGGACTCCGCATCCTGTCCGCGTTTCCGTGGAAACCATATGAGCCTAGAAATGTAACACTTCAGAACATTTGGGCTCACCCTGTGTGTTGTGTTTTAAAGAGTAGCAGGGGTGACATCATATCACAGGGTCTCTCTCTCTCTCTCGTATGCACCCAAATGCGTTCTCAGGTACCGAATGATTTAATGTGAATCGATACTTGGTAGTACCGACGCAATTCGGTATGTACCCTTAAAAGTACCAAGTTCGGTACCCAACCCTATATGCATCCCCACCAGAACATCCTTATCATTCAATAATGATAAACCGTGGTTTACTGGGAAACTCAAACAGCTTCGTCAGGCCAAAGAGGATGCTTACAGAAGTGGGGATAAAATCTTGTATAACCAGGCGAGGAACAGACTAACAAAGGAGATCAGAGTGGCTAAAAAGAACTACTCTGAGAAGTTGAAGAAAGAACTTTCAGCAAACGATCCGGCGTCAGTATGGACTGGTCTGAGGAACATCACCATGTATAAGACACCACCCCCACAGGAGAATCAACAACTGGCTGACGATCTCAATGTGTTTTACTGCCGATTTGAAAAGACCAGACTGATGTGACGGATGTGGTCGTTCTCCTCCACTCTACAATGTGACTTGGACGAACACCACCGGCATCCGATAAGACACCGCCCTGTATGACGGACTCAATCTCTGTCCGAACCCCCCTCCAATAAATGCTCGGACACAATGCTGGCTGGTGTAATCTTTCTTTTTCTTTACTGCAGGCTGTAAAATGAAATAAATCACCCTTTTAGTGGTTGCTTTGCTGCAGGCATAAGTGACCTAAATAAAATGTCAAATAAAATTAACATCGTGGCTTTGCTAACGAGAGTTCACAAACGGCCAAATAACTTATAAAATATGTTCATAGTCAAATTAAATGGTCAAAATATTACCCTAACTAAATCATAAACATCAAATACTTGAAAACTCAACTTATTTTGCCTTATAATCGAATATATATAACTAAATTGAGACAGAGCATAATCATACCCACCCACAGCGTGCAGTACACATTGCAACTGCTGTGTTGCATCATCTCCTGTCTTACCGAACATTTTATCTGCTTGCAGTTCTCACACAAACCACACGAGGGCACCAGTACAACATGAAATTAACCGTTGCTGAATTCATAAGAATTCACAATAAATCTAAATAAAATCCTAACTCTGTTACACTGACACCCAGCACCCGCTCTGATCTGCACTTCACACTTTCACCTTCCCCCCTGCAACCCCCCTCCCTCCCTCCCCCAACAATCTACCTGCGTTTAAAGTCTGTGTAGAGGATGTGAACCGGGTCTTCAGAAAGCAGAAATCAAGGAAAGCTTCAGGACCAGACGGTATTTCACCTGCCTGTCTAAAAGCCTGTGCTGTCCATCTTTACACAGATCTTCAACAGATCTCTGGAGCTGTGTGAAGTTCCCTGCTGCTTCAAACGCTCCACCATCATTCCCGTCCCCAAAAAGCCCAAAATCACTGGACTTAATGACTACAGACCTGTCGCACTCACGTCTGTGGTCATGAAGTCACTTGAGAGACTGGTCCTGGCCTGAAGGACATCACTGGACCCATGCTGGATCCTCTTCAGTTTGCCTACAGAGCAAACAGGTCTGTGGATGACGCTGTCAATATGGGACTGCATTACATCCTGGAACACCTCGACAAACCTGGGAATTACGCAAGGATCTTATATGTGGACTTCAGCTCGGCCTTCAATACCATCATGCCTGACCTTCTCTCAGACAAACTGACACAGCTCTCTGTGCCCACCTCCATCTGTCAGTGGACCACCAGCTTCCTAACAGACAGGCAGCAGCTAGTGAGGCTGGGCAAACTCACATCCAGAACTCTCACGATCAGCACTGGCGCCCCTCAGGGCTCTGTTCTCTCCCCACTGCTATTCTCCCTCTAAACCAACGACTGCACTTCAAAGGACCCCTCTGTCAAGCTCTCTCCTCTCCACCTGTAGCTGGTGTGTGGTGAGCGCACTGGCGCCGTTGTGCTGTGGCTGCCGTCGCATCATCCAAGTGGATGCTGCACACTGGTGGTGGTTGAGAAGAGACCCCCCATATGATTGTAAAGTGCTTTGGGTGTACAGAAATACACAATAAAGCGCTATTTAAATGCTTCATTCATTCATTCAAGCTCCTAAAGTTTGCAGATGACACTACAGTCATCGGCCTCATCAAGGACGGTGACGAGTCTGCTTACAGACAGGAGGTTGAGCAGCTGGCTGTCTGGTGCAGTCTTAACAACCTGGAGCTAAACACTCTCAAAACTGTGGAGATGATAGTGGACTTCAGAAGGAACCTCCCTGCTCTCCCCCCACTCACCATCATGACCAGCACTGTGACTGCAGTGGAGTCATTCAGGTTCCTGGGAACCACCATCTCTCTAGACCTGAAGTGGGACAATCACATTGACTCTATTGTGAAAAAGGCCCAGCAGAGGCTGTATTTCCTCCGCCAGCTAAGGAAGTTCAACCTGCCTCAGGAGCTGCTGATACAGTTCTACTCTGCCATCATCGAGTCTGTCCTATGTTCTTCTATAACTGTTTGGCTTGGTTCAGCTACCAAAACAGACATCAGAAGACTACAACGGACAGTCAGGACTGCTGAGAGGATTATCGGTGCCCCTCTGCCCAGCCTCCAAGAACTTTACACCTCCAGAGTGACCAGAGTCACTCTGGACCCCTCACACCCAGCTCACTCTCTCTTTGAACTGCTGCCCTCTGGCCGGCGCTAAAGATCACTGAGCACCAAAACAGCCAGACACAAGAAAAGTTTTTTCCCCCAGGCTGTATCCCACCTGAACAACACATAACACACCTCTACATCTGTAAATGACTCATCAAACATTCATCTGTACATAGGACACATGCACATTCACAGTTCTGTCTATGGACATTTTTCTTTTCTGTATATTTTTATTTTTTATTACTATTGTTATTCTTAATTATTGTCTATTCTCTTCATTATTAGTGATTTTTATTACCTTAATTATATGTTGTCTGCACTATGTTTGTACTTTCTGTACTGGAAGCTCCTAACACCAAGACAAAATCCTTGTGTGTGCAAACACACTTGGCAATAAAGCACTTTCTGATTCTGATTCTGAAAAGTAAAAATTCCTCAATGTAAACTCAGAATTTTTAGGAAAAAAGTTGGAATTCTGAGAATTAAACTTGCAAGAAAAAAGTCAGAATTGCGAGATCTAAAATTGTAAAAAAAAAGTAAATAAATTAAATTAAATTTAAAAAGTTAGAATTGCATGATGTAAATGTGAACAAAATTCATAATTGCGAGATATAAAATTGTAAAATAAATAAATTAAATTAAATTTAAAAAGTTAGAATTGCATGATATAAACTTGCAAAAAAAGTTAGAATTGCATGATGTAAATGTGAACAAAATTCAGAACTGCGAGATATAAAATTGTAAAAAAAAAGTAAATAAATTAAATTCAATTAAAAAAGTTAGAATTGCAGATAACTGCTCTATATAGCAGTTATCTGAACTGAACTGGGGGTATTTTCCACTGCTTTGGACTTTGGACTGGTTTCACTTCACGATTAACCTGAAATAACTGTAGATGATGATTACAGGAAAGATGCAGCGAGCTGCAGACGCCACACGAGATGTTTGCTCGAGCTCCTCGGCTATTTCAGGGTGAATATTTTTAAGGTCTCACACATGCCTGATATATTCTGACATCGCTGTGAAGACCAAGACGTTTGATGTGAAGATGCAAACGTGCACACACACAAGCACACTCTCTCTCACACACACAAGCACACTCTCTCTCTCTCTCACACACACACACACACACACACACACACTCTCTCTCTCTCTCTCACACACACACACACACACACACTCTCTCTCTCACACACACACAAGCACACTCTCTCTCACACACACACACACACACACACACACACACACACACACACTCACACTCACACACTCACTCTCTCACACACACACAGACACACACACACACACACACACACACACACACACACACACACTCACACACACACTCACACACACACTCTCTCTCACACACACACACACACACACACACACTCTTTCTCTCTCTCTCACACACACACACACACACACACACACTCTTTCTCTCTCTCTCACACACACACACACACACACACACACTCCTGCAAAGCAGAGGTGTTTGTGCAGCACAGCTCTGTCCTAGATCTCTGTGGTTTTCCAGGTTTAGCAGCTCTATCTCTTCATGGGAGGATAAAAGGCCTCCTGCATAAACATGTTCAGACGCTCGAGAAGCACCTGCTGCTCCAGAGACTGCAAAACACTATTTGATGCAAATTCAACAATTTCCTCTCTAGTGAACAAAAGGTAGAAGAGAGACGACTGTTTAGAGATCACACAGCGGTGATCTGCTCTCCAGACGTCTGTGTGTTTGGCAGGGATTATGGGATGCGTCGTGGCCGTGGAGGGACGTCTCAGATGGGCCTATCGGTAAGCCCCTCCCCTCGAACGCAGACTAGCCAATGGCAGTCGAGTATCAGTTGCAAGGGGAGCTGAACTCAGACATCTGTAGGTTTCAGCTCCATAGAGAAACACTGGAAGATGCGAAGCGCGCATCGGTTTTATGGTGTTTATGCTTCAGAAATGTAAAAGCGATGTGCGTGTGGTGCTTATAACACTGATTACAGCTATCCTGAATATCAATTACTTTATTGCATTTCCTAAACCCAAACAAAACAGAGCAAAATGTCCCTAAGTATTCAACCCCGATACAAATGAAGACACAAACTTTCATTTTCGGCTCGTCATACACTCATTACAGTTTTTCCTGACTGCGTACACACAAAATCCTTTCAGTCAAAGTGCAAAACTACACACCAAATCTCCAAAACCATAAGCTATTTCTCAGCCTTTGACTCAATTGCATTAAACACTACACACGATTCTCTTCCTAAAACACAACAATCTAACAAGAAGTGACTTGCTTTCCTTTTCCAAACACAACCAATCAAAATCTACACTTATTCACCAGGTCACACACACACTCCTCACATGTGCAAACACTAACTGATCACTAACCAATCACTGCTTTACTGTAGTATAGGCCTATAAATAGGTCAAAGGAACAATTATGCCAACAATGGACAGAGAGCAAGAGGAGGAGAGCAAATACGTTCTTTACTGTATTCTAAAGAATATACTTTTAGTTGACATATGTTTATGGTTTTGTTGTATGCTACTGTATACAACAGTAATGTCTGTTTCTACATTGCATTGGTGTTTACAGTGTACTTGTTACCCGTCTCAGCTGATTACTTTCACTGTACAACATTGCATTGAAATGTAGATATAAGCCTATGAAAGACCAAAGAGCAACAGTGTTTGCATGGTATATCCAAACATTTATTATTATGAAAGAAGTGTTTGCCATTTGATGCAAATGCTTCATTCTGACATGTGTTTATGGCATTTTGAATGCAGTGTTACATTTGTTACAGATGTGAGGCATTTTGTGTGTGCAGTTGGAAAAAACTGCAACTGTGCGTTCACACCAGACGCGACTTGCGCGAATACATTGCGCTATTCGCGCGTAGTTGGACGCTTGAACATTTTGAGTTTACTCGCTTCATTCATGCGTGAAATTCGCTTCACAACAGACGTGAGTTCACGTCATGGGGGGGGCTTCTGCAGGCGGCTCCAGTCTCGTTGTGATATGCCTGACATGGATTTTGTTTAAGTCAAGTCACCTTTATTTATATAGCGCTTTTAACAATACAAATTGTGACAAAGCAACTGCACAATATCAAAATGGGAAAATAGTGTCAATAATGTAAAATGACAAGATTAAACACTCAATTTCCAGTTAAAGGCATTTCATTGTTGAATTCAGTGATGGCATCGTCCAGCTCAGTTCAGTTCAAAAAGTTTCTGTTCAATCAAGTCGACGATATTGCTGGAAATGAAGTGTCTCCAACTAAGCAAGCCAGAGGCGACAGCGGCAAGGAACCAAAACTCCATTGGTGACAGAACGGAGAAAAAAACCTTGGGAGAAACCAGGCTCAGTCGGGGGGGCATTTCTCCTCTGGCCAGACGACACAGCAGTTTAGAGGCTAGTTGCACTGTATGTGCTATGGAAACACTGGACGCGTGTATTTCAGCCAAGAATGTAGTTGTTTAAAACTCAAATCTGCATTTATTTATAAAAACAGCGCCTATTTGAAAATGTGCGTCGCTGATTTCGTAGCCGTGAGCTCCACGCGATCACCGGGCGCTCGTGCTCATGTATCCCAAAGAGAGGAGCGTAACCTCGGCTAGTCCTTCTGACGTCTGCCGCTGGCTCTGATGTATCTGGATAAACATGAGATATAATTCGTTTTGGGTAAATCTAACAGGTGGTCTATCGTACAGCTCCGGGTATCCACATACAGCCTCCGCTCATAATCACGTCACTACTAGAGCAAGCTCCTGATTGGTTAACGCGGCGCGAATATCCGCCAAAGTTCAGATTTTTCAACTCGCGGTTGAGGCGGCGCGAATTGAGTGTTTTGGGCGTTTGCCGCGCGGCAAACGCCCAAAACGCTCAATTTGCGCCACCTCATTCGCGCGAACCGCGCCACAGGACGTCTATTCGTGTCTTTGCATTGACTTAACATGTAAATCACTCGCGCTTAACGCTTCATTCGCGTCTGGTGTGAACGCACCTTAAGTGATAATCTTCATCTGCTCGAGCAGAACGTTAATGTAAAGGTATCTCTGGCTAAAACTAGCTAACGTTAAAGTTAGTGAGTCCATGCTAACGTACAAATCTAATGTTCTCGCGTCTTGTACAGTGTAGGTCAAAAACACATAAACGAAAGTCTAGTGCCTCTCCGTATTAAACTGGTTTAATGTACATTAATGTAATCGTACGCTGTGATACATGAACAGTGTTGATCCTGCATGTTATCATCCGCGATCGTAATATGAGATTTATCACGCTTGCATTGTGATCTATAAACCCTCGCTTCGAGTTACACACCGTACTTATTGTTAAATATTATATAAATCCCTCCATGGAATATTTAATTCCCATTTGGTGGCCTTCTGTGTCCAAAATTGTGCAAAAACATCGTAGGACAAGGTTTTCACGCTGACCGCTCTCACTGCGAGAGCATGAGCAACTCTGTTTGTTTGTCCGAGGGTAGCAACAGTAACTAAGGGGGCGGGGCTTACCGATAGATCAATTGCTGCTGAAGTCTGTGTTCTTCTCAAAGAGCTTCTGATGCTGCTGGAGAACAACAGAACCACAGATGCATCTTCAGCTCGGCTTCAACCCTTCATGAACCCGCAGACGTCTGGACCCGAGCGGACAGAGGAGAAGATCCCAGAGAAGAGCGGACAGAAGGAATCACGGGAGAGACTGATGACTGACTCACATGAACAACATCTGAAACCTGACAGCAGCATCTACATACATAAAACATGAACGGTCAAAAACAGATCTATCTATCATCCATCTATCTATCTATCCATCTATCTATCATCCATCCATCCATCCATCCATCCATCCATCTATCATCCATCCATCCATCCATCCATCTATCATCCATCCATCCATCCATCCATCCATCCATCCATCTATCATCCATCCATCCATCCATCCATCCATCTATCATCCACCTATCTATCTATCTATCTATCTATCTATCTATCTATCTATCTATCTATCTATCTATCCATCTATCCATCCATCCATCCATCCATCCATCCATCCTGCATCCATCCATCCATCCATCCATCTATCTATCTATCTATCTATCTATCTATCTATCTATCATCCATCCATCCATCCATCCATCTATCATCCATCCATCCATCCATCCATCCATCTATCATCCATCCATCTATCTATCTATCTATCTATCTATCTATCTATCTATCTATCTATCTATCTATCCATCTATCCATCCATCCATCCATCCATCCATCCATCCTGCATCCATCCATCCATCCATCCATCTATCTATCTATCTATCTATCTATCTATCTATCTATCTATCTATCATCCATCCATCCTCCATCCATCCATCCATCCATCCTGCATCCATCCATCCATCCATCCATCTATCCATCCATCCATCCATCATCCATCCATCCATCTATCCATCCTCCATCCATCCATCCATCCATCCATCCATCCATCCATCCATCCTGCATCCATCCATCCATCTATCTATCTATCTATCTATCTATCTATCTATCTATCTATCTATCATCCATCCATCCTCCATCCATCCATCCATCCATCCTGCATCCATCCATCCATCCATCCATCCATCCTGCATCCATCCATCCATCCATCCATCCATCCATCCATCCATCTATCTATCTATCTATCTATCTATCTATCTATCTATCTATCTATCATCCATCCATCCTCCATCCATCCATCCATCCATCCATCCTGCATCCATCCATCCATCCTGCATCCATCCATCCTCCATCCGTCCATATATCATGCATCCATATATCCATCCATCTATCTATCCATCCATCCGTCATCCATCCATCCATATATCTATCCATCCATTCATTCATTAATCCATCCATCCACCTATCTATCTATCTATCTGTTTTTTATCCCCGCTCTGTTGTAAGTCACACACTCAGTTCAGTTCACGAGGCTGTGATCCAGTCTTTAGTTTGTATCTCTGTTTTTTAGATTGTTCTGAGTCAAATTCCACATGATTTCACTTCCTCATATTTGACCCATATTCTCATCTTTCAGTTCCTCCTGTTCATCTTCCCGCTGCTAAAATATTCAGATTTAATTGAGCTTTTAATGAAGACAGCTAGGCCTATATGTTGATGAACACGTGTTACTGAGTCATAATTTATATTTTACATATTGAACTTAATGCCTTTGTAAAGGACGCTATTATTTGTATGAACAGCGCTTCACATTATTACAAAGTAGCGTTCACACAAAGAAGTTCAAAGTGATTATTCTTTAATGTTACTTTGTGTTCTTCACGCATGCCCCGCTCTCAGCCAATCAGCGCCGCCGCCAGACGCCGCAGCCAATCAAAACCCGGCGGGACGTCAGAGCCGCAGTGAGCGGGGATCGAGGGCGTGTGCGCGCAGAGCTGTTGCCGGATGAGAGATCAGAGCAGCACATGAGCGCGCCTGCGTGCATGTGCGCTCCTTTCACATCGTCTTCATCATCCTCCGGTTACTGACTGACTGATTGAGTGATCATCATCATGTCCGCGCTGGAGAAGTACGAGCGCGCGCCCAAGCGCCTTAAGGTGTCGGCTGAGGATGAGGAGGAGCTGGAGGAAGGCGAGGAGTCAGACTCAGCATCCGCGGGGCTCATGGGTGACGATGAGGAGGATGAAGGGCAGAGCAGAGCGCGCTGGAGCTCCGCGGACAGGAAGGTCAGAGCCGCATCACTCCCAATACTGGAGCGCTAACATCAGCATCAGCATCTGACCGTGCAGAGAACATCTTTATATATATATATATATTATATTCATATTCATATTCATAGCGCTGGACTGACATGACACGCGTTTAATGCATGATTCCAAAACACTGCAAAGAGAAAAAGGAAAGAGGAATCAAGAGAGGGAGCCAGAAAGATGATAAACAGGAACCGTGCCGTTCAGTTCAATGATATATATACGACTCTGGAGCACAAAACCAGTCATAAAGGTTAATTTTTCAAAATTGAGATTTGTGCATCATCTGAAAGCTGAATAAATATCTTTCCATTGATGTATGGTTTGTTATGATAGGATAATATTTGTAAATCTGGAATCTGAGGGTGCAAAAAAATCAAAATATTGAGAAAATCACCTTTAAAGTTGTTCAAATGAAGTTCTTAGCAATGCATATTACTAATCAAAAATTAAGTTTGATATATTTACGGTACAAAATATCTTCATGGAACATGATCTTAATATCCTAATGATTTTTGGCATTAAAGAAAAATATAATTTTGACCCATACAATGTATTGTTGTCTATTGCTACAAATATACCTGTGTTACTTATGACTGCTTTTGTGCTCCAGGGACACACACATATATATATATATACATATATATTCATAGCGCTGGACTGACTTGACACGTGTTTAATGCACAAGACACTGTAAAGAGAAAATGAAAGGAATCAAGCGAATCAGCCAGAAAGATGATAAACAGGGACAGTGCCGTTCAGTTTAATGATATATATATATATATATATACGATTGAAAAAAGATCAAATCATCACCATGATGTGTGATCATACTGTGAAATCATTCTCAAGAGGTTTGCTGCTCGTTGCATTCAGTGCGAATGTAGTTATAGATAGTGATAAAACATGTATAGCCTGAATGCACTGTAAGTCGCTTTGGATAAAAGCGTCTGCTAAATGCATAAATGTAAATGTAAATGTATAGAGAAATAAACAGCAGGGCATATATAATAATTGCAAATTAAATAGATCGGCGCAAAATAGATTGAGTGCGGTAATCGTTTTCTATTAAAACATTTAAAAAGATTTATGGAAAATAGCATATCTGTGAACAACAATTTTTTTTCTCAAATTTTATTAAATTAATTTACATTCAGTATAACAGCATTCGCTCTACATGTAAAGTAAGGATGAATTTATGATTTGCAATTGACCTATTTTAACTTATTAATGGATATTATATGTGAAGATCAACAGTAAAAATAATCAAAAGCATGATTTTTGTTAAATTAAACGAACACGTGGAAGAATTATGTTTAATAATTTTTATGCATA
>CM041810.1:37254661-37272161 GCA_023376895.1 Aspiorhynchus laticeps
TGTTTAACGTGTGTTTGGTGTAGTTTTGGTTGCATGTTGATTGCATGTTGAAATCTTTTTGGTTGTGTTTTGTTGATTGTGTATTGGTTGCGTCATGGTTGCATGTTGAATGCATGTTGGTTGCATATTGGTGGTGTGTTGATTGTGTGTTCTGTGTTGGCTGTGTGTCGAGCACAACAAACAAAATCAATGTTACTCACCTATCAAGAAGAAACAACGCAACCTCTGTGTCCGATTCAAGCCCTTCCCGCTCCTTGAGTTCTCTCCACCGCTGGAATACTGCTCTGATATTTACGCGGGACCTACCTCTTGCCTGATCGTAATAATCGTAATCGTACACTCTGCATAATCTCAGTCTGATCTCAGAGTGATGTCAATGTGATCTTGGTCTGATCTCAGTCTGATCTTAACATGATCTCACTCTAATCTCAGACTGATTTTAGTGTGATCCCAATGTGATGTCAGTGTGATGTTAGCGTGCTCTCAGTCTGATCTCAATGAGATCTCCACCTGATCTCAGTCTGATCTCAGACTGATTTTAGTGTGATCTCAATGTGATGTCAGTGTGATGTTAGCGTGCTCTCAGTCTGATCTCAATGAGATCTCCACCTGATCTCAGTCTGATCTCAGACTGATTTTAGTGTGATCTCAATGTGATGTCAGTGTGATGTTAGCGTGCTCTCAGTCTGATCTCAATGAGATCTCCACCTGATCTCAGTCTGATCTCAGACTGATTTTAGTGTGATCTCAATGTGATGTCAGTGTGATGTTAGCGTGCTCTCAGTCTGATCTCAATGAGATCTCCACCTGATCTCAGTCTGATCTCAGACTGATTTTAGTGTGATCTCAATGTGATGTCAGTGTGATGTTAGCGTGCTCTCAGTCTGATCTCAATGAGATCTCCACCTGATCTCAGTCTGATCTCAGACTGATTTTAGTGTGATCCCAATGTGATGTCAGTGTGATGTTAGCGTGCTCTCAGTCTGATCTCAATGAGATCTCCACCTGATCTCAGTCTGATCTCAGACTGATTTTAGTGTGATCCCAATGTGATGTCAGTGTGATGTTTGCGTGCTCTCAGTCTGATCTCAATGAGATCTCCACCTGATCTCAGTCTGATCTCAGACTGATTTTAGTGCGATCCCAATGTGATGTCAGTGTGATGTTTGCGTGCTCTCAGTCTGATCTCAATGAGATCTCCACCTGATCTCAGTCTGATCTCAGACTGATTTTAGTGTGATCCCAATGTGATGTCAGTGTGATGTTAGCGTGCTCTCAGTCTGATCTCAATGAGATCTCCACCTGATCTCCACCTGATCTCAGTCTGATCTCAGACTGATTTTAGTGTGATCCCAATGTGATGTCAGTGTGATGTTAGCGTGCTCTCAGTCTGATCTCAATGAGATCTCCACCTGATCTCAGTCTGATCTCAGACTGATTTTAGTGTGATCCCAATGTGATGTCAGTGTGATGTTAGCGTGCTCTCAGTCTGATCTCAATGAGATCTCCACCTGATCTCAGTCTGATCTCAGCGTGATGTCAGTGTGATCCCAGTATGATCACGGTCTGATCTCAGTCTGATCTCAATGTGATCTCAGTATGATCTCGGTCTGATCTCAATGTGATCTCGGTCTGATCTCAATGTGATCTCAATGTGATCTCAGTCTGATCTCAATGTGATTCCAGTAGGAAACCCGTCTGCTCTGACACAGATACACAGAAATTATTTTGAGGATTTGTGCAGTACTTGTACTGTTATGTAATCACATTCTGAAGAAGAAATAGTACTTTTTACTCCTTAATAATTTTATTTTGACGTGAGAAGTTCTTGTTGTTTTCGCAGCTTTCAGTGTTCTGAGGTTTGATGTTGTTGTTTTTGGTGTGAAACACGTTTTTGTGTTTCTGTGTCACTAGAATGTGTTTTGTGTTCTGATGCATTTTAACTGGCGTTTTCTGTCATTTTCTCAATGTTTCATGATGAATTATATATTTGATAAGTTTCATCCTATTGGTTGTGTGATATAATAAATATTAATTAATAACTTATTTTTTTATATGGTATTATAATATATATAACTTAATATTTTTATATTTATGTATTTGCTCTGAATTAGTTATTTTATCATGTTTTACTCGCCCATCACAACACAATGTGGAATGTGAAAATACACACACATTCACATATTATGCACACACACATGCACATGTGTATGTGTGCGCCCTTCTTCTCAGTGTCTGTCAAACACTGTAAAGCGTCACTTACAGCAGAAAAATAAATAATTAATAATGTGAGAGGCCGTTTCCATAGTGACAGCAGAGATGTGGAGGAATTATCTGGAGTTTGTGTCACACGAATGTGACGCTGCTGCAACTGTCAGTGGAGCCTGTGATCTCAGTCTGATCTAAACATGATCTTAATCTGATCTCTGCGTAATCTTGGTCTGATCTTAGTGTGCTCTGTATGTAATCTCAGTGTGACCTCAACATGATCTCAATCTGATCTCAACATGGTCTCAGTGTGATCTCAGCATGATCTCAGTCTGATTTTAGTGTGATGTCAGTGTGATCTTGGTTTGATCTTAGTCTGATCTCTGTGTAATCTCGGTCTGATTTTAATGTGATCTCTATGTAATCTCAGTGTGATCTCAACATAATCTCAGTGTGATCTCAGCGTAATCTCTGTGTAATTTCAGTTTCTCAGATCTCAGCGTGATGTTAGTGTGATCTTGGTCTGATCTCAGTCTAATCTCAAAATTATCTCAGTCTGATCTTGGTCTGATCTTACTGTGATCACAGTCTGATCTCAGCGTGATGTCAGTGTGATCTAAGTGCGATCTCAGCATGATCTCTGCATAATCTCAGTCTGATCTCGGTGTGATGTCAATGTGATCTTGGTCTGATCTCAGTCTGATCTTAACATGATCTCACTCTAATCTCAGACTGATTTTAGTGTGATGTCAATGTGATGTCAGTGTGATGTTAGCGTGCTCTCAGTCTGTTCTCTATAAGATCTCCACCTGATCTCAGTCTGATCTCAGCGTGATGTCAGTGTGATCTCGGTCTGATCTTAGTGTGATATCAGTGTGATCTCTGCGTAATCTCAGTTTGATGTCAGCATGATGTCAGTGTGATCTCTGTCTGATCTCAACATGATCTCACTCTGATCTCGGTTTGATTTTAATGTGATGTCAGTGTGATCTCGGTCTGATCTCAATATGATCTCAGTATGATCTCAATCTGATCTCAATGTGATCTCAGCATGATCTCGGTCTGATCTCAATGTGATCTCAGTCTGATCTCGGTCTGATTTTAATGTGATCTCAATGTAATCTCAGTATGATCTCAACATGATCTCGGTCTGATCTCAGTCTGATTTTAATGTGATCTCAACGTGATCTCAGTCTGATCTCAATGTGATTCCAGTAGGAAACCCGTCTGCTCTGACACAGATACACAGAAATTATTTTGAGGATTTGTGCAGTACTTGTACTGTTATGTAATCACATTCTGAAGAAGAAAGTACTTTTTACTCCTTAATAATTTTATTTTGACGTGAGAAGTTCTTGTTGTTTTCGCAGCTTTCAGCGTTCTGAGGTTTGATGTTGTTGTTTTTGGTGTGAAACACGTTTTTGTGTTTCTGTGTCACTAGAATGTGTTCTGATGTGCTGCGTTTTAACCGGTTTTCTGTAAACATGCACTGTAGACGAATGTTTTTGAGGTGCGTTTGTTTTGTGTCTGGATTAAAGGCTCGTTTGTCTGCCTGATTAACCTGTTTATGCATTTGTTTAATTAAAGTCATATGTGTGATACCCATCTGTCCTGAGAAAGATGCACATAAACAACTACGTTTGAGCAGGGGTGTGAATACTTTTACTCGATCACTGTACTTAAGTGTCATTTTGAGTTATTTTAGTAGATTTGTTCTTTACTCAAATGCAGTTTCAACTAAATATTTGCACTAATAACTTCTTTATTTCAACATGAGAAATGCTTGTTGAAGTTTTGCAGAAGGTTTGACATTTTTTACGATTTAATTTTTGTTTTCAATATAGATTAATGCTTTGACTTCTGCTCTGTTACATTTAGTTTTAAGTCTGTCTGACAAAAGACATTTTTATGCAATTCATTCACGTTCTATTGAGAAAATGATTCAAACACTCCTTTCTTCTTTTTGGGAGGTTACTTTTAATATTTCAGTTAAATTTAAATTCTACTTTAATCAAGTACATTTTTTCTCAATATATTAATACTTTTCAGCTTTTTGATTATATTTACTATTTATTTATTTATTTACTATTAATTATTATTAATATTAATACAATTTAACATAATTTTCTAGTATTACTTTTTATATTTTTATATTGTTTATTATATTATTAAATAGGATTTTTGAGAGGTTGTGTTTTTATAATACTTAAGTACAATTTAAATTAGTTTAGTTTTTACTTTCACTCAAGTATGTTTTTTTAGCCTTTTGATTGTTTAATATTAGTTATTATTAATTGAATATTACTTTTTTTTATATTGTGTATTATGTATATTATTAAATATTCATTTTGAGAGGTTACTCTTTTAATACTTAAGTACAGTTTTAAGTGCTTTTGTACTTTCACTATTTTGGCCAGATATTTATATGCTTATTTTGCAGAAATTATCAGTTTAGTTTTAAAATTAATTATTATTAATGCATTTTATATATTTTATTTTATATTGTGTGTTATTTATATTATTTAATATGCACTTTTAGAGGTTACCTTTTTAATGGTTAAGTACCATTTTAAATTGTACTTTTTAACTTTCACTCAAGTATGTTTTTTTTCTGGATAATTGCTCTTTAAATTGTGATAATTAATTATCACTGACTATCAGTACTTTCACCGAGAGTAGAGCACAGCGCCTGCAACGCCAAGGTCACGGGTTCGATTCCCAGTTAAATGCATGAATGCAGTGGCTGAAGGAGAATGTGTGTAAGATGGCGCTGGTGTTTGTGACTCAAGGAGCTCGTCATCCGTCTGCAGTGGAAGTGGTTTGATGTTTGTGAAGCTCTATTTTGAGTGTGTTTTTCTATTGTGATGTGATTCTTCAGCAGGAGTCTCGGTGCATCAGAGCTGCTGCAGCGCTGCGTTTCTGCAGGTCATTTTCCAACCGCAGACGCTGCTTTGGCACCGATAGGTTTAAAGTTAGTAGTGCACCTCAAACCTCATTGTTTGCTCACTCACATATGGGTTAGTTGTAGGTTTTGAAGTAGCAGAGATGTAGGGAATGTGATCTAAATCACAGACGCACAAATGACACAGTTTCTGGAAAGTGAGACGGGTGTTAAACTCATGCTGAGAGACAGACAGCAGCTGAAAGAGGAAGAAAAATGAAATAATCCAGACAGACTGCTCTATATGAGGACAGACCTCTGTCCTTTATTAGATGATGATTTGATGGAATCAGCCGGACGTTCTTCATGATTTCATGGTGAGCGTGAGACTGAAGGTGTTTTTCTGCCATTGGCTTGAGAAGGCAGATCTATTATGAAAGTTCACACTGTTTTGTCTGTTGATCTCTGTGGCCGACAAACAATCAGGAGTTTTGCAAAGTAGTAAATGGAAAGAGAGTTTGATGCTTGCAAAAAAAGAGCAACATGCAGATGCATGTGTGGTTTCACGTGTGTTTTAGATGAGAAGTTTTATAAGACAAGTGCTTCACTTCATTTGATTTTTCTAGATGCACCTTTATATGGTTGATTTGTTATTAAGCTAAAAAGTGATTCAAGTGAAAAATCAATGGCGAAAATTAAAATGATAGATTTTACAAATAAACAGCTATTACAGGCAATGCTAGTATCGACATATCATGTTCCCGTCTCTACATCCATGATATACTAAAAAACCTTGTGCTGAGATGTATACATATATAAAATCTTGTGCACCACTTGATCTTGCTTAATGGGATTAATATGCAGTGTTTCAGTCACCAGACCTTTCTCAGGCATAGTACATACAAAGGAAATCCACAATTCATACGTGGTTTATTTTTAACTCCAGCTGTCCCACAACCACACAGCTGTACGACACACCTGGAGACGCTTTCATTCACCCTGATCTTAGATGTTAGAAAACATTTAGAAAAGTTTTAAAGGGGTCACCGGATGCGACTTTTATAATGAACATAGCAGTCGTCATTTACTCCTGACATCTGAGCCGCTGAAGACGCAGTGGATTATGTTTGTTTCTGAAGGGAATGCGCCCCCTGATCAACCTAAATGCGTTTATGTTCGCGCGAATCATTCCAGCCTCACCTACAGAAGAACTGAGTATAAGGGTTTTTTTCAATGAATCTTTGCAAATCGCTTTTCCTAATAATGTGCTAGCTAGCGAGTTTCATAATGAATGCGGCTAAAGTTTACAGAGAGCGGCTCGGAAGAGAGGGGCGGGGTCAGCAGAGCTCATTTACATTTAAAGCGGCATGCAATAAAACAGCTTGCTCTGAGAAGATCAGGGTAAAAAGGGGGTTGTTTTACACTACATTGAGAAATTTTAACCAAAGTATGTTACAGACTTTTCATTAAGACCCTAAAGAATCATATCAACTTGTGGAAAATGGGCATCCGATGACCCCTTTAAGTGATCTTTTAATTGCCACTGACTCTGCTGGTACTTTTAGATTTAAGTTCTGCATTCGACACAGTTGACCAGCATGTTCTTCTTTCTTGGTCAGAGCAGGTTGTGGGCATTAGAGGAAACGCTCTAAGTAGTTTCTTAAAGCAGAAGTTTCTTGGTCATTGTAGGAGAATTACTCTGGGTGTTGTTCTCTTGACTTGTGGTGTACCGCAGGGCTCTGTTTTGGGCCCTATATTGTTTTTCTTCACATGCTTCCCTTTGGTTCTATTTCTGAAAATCAATGCTTGTATCATAGTTATATGGATGATACACAAATTTATCTGCGCCTGAAGCACAAGAATATTTACTAATTTCTATTGGAACTGCACCAAAAGCACATATTTTTTAAGTCGAAAGATTGTAAAATATTATTAGAATTTAAAACAGCAGTTTTCTATGTAAATATGTGTTAAACTATAATTTATTTCTGTGATCAAAGCTGTATTTTCAGCATCGTTACTCCAGTCTTCAGTGTCACATGATCTTCAGAAATCATAATAATATGCTGATTTGCTGCTCAAGAAACATTTCTGATTATTATCAATGTTGAAAACAGTTAATATTTTTGTGGAAACTGTGATACATTTTATTTTTCAGGATTCACAGATGAATAGAGAGTTCAAAAGGACAGCATTTATTTGAAATAGAAATCTTTCATAACATTATAAATGTCTTTACTGGCAGTTTTTATCAATTTAATGCGTCCTTGATGAGTAAAAGTAATAATTTCTTTAAAAAAACTCAATCTTACAGTACGTGCAGTAGGATCAGACAGACAGGTGGTGATGAGATGATTGACAGGCGCCGCTGCATCAGGACCATCATACTGATGTTCACCTCTATCATATATGAATATGACAGCGTTTTCTCCCATGATTCCTGTCCTCTCTGGTGAATGTGTGGTGGACACAGTTGCCAACTCTCGCAAGACAAATAAGCAACCGCAGCTTCCGAAACAAGCCCAATATTTTTTTGATGATTTATTATCATCAATATTATTTATTAACAATTATTTATAACTAATAACTGAGCCTGCAACATATTAAACTGAAACCACTCTTTTATCTGAAAAGCAAAAACAGAAGCTATTTTACAAAAATCAGCAACAAAAGTGGGAACAAAACTCGTCTCCAATCACCTGTGAGCAGAATAAGTTTGGAGAGAAAAACTCATATAGCCACATATTTATAGCCTAACATATATAGGGGTCATTCTATGGAAATTTTTCACATTAGAATTCACATTTTTCTGTCCCTAGCCTTTACATAAATATTACACTTGGTTACAATTTTTTATATTTTAAAATGAAACAATGTGTTATTTGAAAAATTACACCTTCTTGAGCCATCAATGTGGCAATATTTGTTTTTATTTAATTATAAAGAATTCCAAGCAGCACATTTCTACCATTTAAAATAAAATAATGTATTCATAACTATCAAATAAATGACATTAAAAAAACAAAATGCCAAATAAATATTATAGACAAATATATAAAAAATATTACATTAAATATTATATTAAATTATAATATATTAAAAAATTAAATATATTATAATATTATATTATAAATAAATATTATAAATCATTAAGCTGCCATTTATGTGTATTCATGAAGTCAAAAGGTCATCTAATAATGTGGTCTAAGTTTAAATGTTAAAAAAAGAAATACATTTTAAGACATCTTGCCATACCAGGCTATTCAAACCAAATGTATTCTCTTAGTATTAGGACATGGCTACTTGTTTTTTATTACAGCCCATGATTATTAATACATTACAAACACATTGTAAAAAATTAGGCTAAAAGAAACTCATCCCTCTCCTCTACGTCGTCTTCTATCATCGCTTGGATTACAGCGTCACGTGTTTCTTTCTGAATGTGATTTTTCTCCACTGAGGAGCAGAACGTATGGCAAATTACTCTGGCACTTATATTATTGCACTGGTGCTATTAACTGCGAGCAGACAGCGTGTCAATCAATGCATCGGAGAATACGGTGAACATAAATAAAGAAATGATGTCGCTTGTCAGATTTCCCAAACAAGCAACCATATTTTTTTAAATAAGCCCAAAAAACCGCAACCCGCGACCAGGGATATTTCCCCGCAACTTTACAAAAAAAGAAGCCCAAAGTCGCGTATAATACGTGGACTTGGCAACTGTGGTGGTGGACAGCAGCTCTAATGCCACTGTGGTTTCTTCATCATCATCATCATCACAGCAGGGCATCCTTCATCTGTCTCGTCTGAATGTGTTCAGTCTTGTTCAGCTGTGTGAGAAAATCTCTGTGAATGAAGATATCCAGACAGTATCATGGTGTTCTGTCAAGTGCTTCAGCGTGTAAATACTGCGGTGCATGAATATGGTAATCGTTCTGTACTGTAAAATGTGACTCAGATGGCTTACAGCAGAGGTTCAGATATTTTAATTCTGATCATTTAATTTATGTTCTCTAACGTTGGTTAATGCAGGTAAACAAATAAAGTGTTTTATTTTGATTGTTTTTATTTTCAAATTATTGATTTGATTTTATATTTTTATGATTTATTACATTTTTAGTAAGCATTTTGTTTTAATTATTTTATTTACATTTACATTTAGTCATTTAGCAGATGCTTTTATCCGAAGCGACTTACAAATGATGATAATAGAAGCAATCAAAACCAACAAAAGAGCAACAATATACAAGTCTCAGATAGCTTAACACAGTACACGTAGTAAAGTTTATTTTTTTTATTATATAATAAATAAAAAGAAAACATAGAATAGAAAAAAATAGAGCAAGCTAGTGTTAGAGGCCTTTTTTTGCTTTTTGTTAATTGTATAATAAATAAAAAGAAAACAAATAGATAGAATACAAAAAGAATAGAGAAGCTAGTGTTAGTTTTATTTTTTTAAGAAAACAAGAAGTTAGTAAATTAATAGAGTGCAAGTCTTTTTTATTTGACAATTATCTAATGTAACATTTTATGATTTATAAAATTTTTAGTATGTGTTATATTTTGATCTTTTAAAATTGTTTATTTACTTTTACATTATTATGATTGAAGTGATTTTTAGTGTTTTATTTTAATTAAATTTATTTTATTATTTATTCAATTTAATTTGTAGGACATTGATATTTTTTATTTTAAAATGATTTATTTTTAATTTTACATTTTTATGATTTAAGTAATTTTTAGTGTTTTATTTTAATTAAATTTATTTTATTATTTATTCAATTTAATTTGTAGGACATTGATATTTTTTATTTTAAAATGATTTTTTTTTTTTTTTTTAATTAAGTAAATTTTAGTGTTTTATTTTAATTATATTTATTGTATTATGTATTTTTCAGTAAGTGTATTTTTTTTGTTTTAAAATTATTTATTTTGTTTGATTTTATGAAATAAATGCTGGTTTATTCTATGTGATGGTTGAATCTCCAGCCGTCTCAGCATCATCTGGTAGTTTTCTGGGTCTTTGTATTCAGCTAGTTAGGATTAAAGCTGCTGCTGAATGAATGAATGAATGTTGTGTCTTCTCTCTCTGCTCTCAGGACAGCGGCTCTGAGACGCACCGCATCGCTCCGTCTCCCGTCGTCCACGTGCGAGGACTGTGTGAATCCGTGGTGGAGGCCGATCTGGTCGAGGCCTTGGAGAAATTCGGAAACATCTGGTAAAGTGATGCTTTCATTTGATCTGATTCATTAGGATTCAAGGGATTCGTTTCAGCAGCCGAGAGATTCGTTTGGTGCTCTTCCCTCATAATGAATGAACAGATACAGACTTTAACGAGTGTTTCACTGCAGTCTCATCAAACCACATGAAAGTGTGTGTGTGTGTGTGTGACACGAATGGAGGTCGCATGAGTGTATTTATAGTCTGATGAGCGAATCTCATGACAACAGACTGAGTGAGACAGAAATAACATGCGACTCCTTCAGTTCAGTCAAACGAGTCCTTCATGAATTCATTTGAAGATTTCTTGTTAGCTGTATTAATATCTGATGCTGTTTTTGTTTATTATTCAAATTAATAGTGATGCCCTGAAACGAATTTTGTACCAAAACTGAAATGGAAGTTTTCATTTAGCTAAATGCTGAAACTGAAACCAAATTTGTACATATATATCAGAGAATCTTTTATATTTTAATAAAGAAAGAATTGTTTAAGAAAGATCAAACCATTTCACTATAAATTAATGGTTCTGTTTTATTTACACTGACCAAAATTATATACGCAACACTTTTGTTTTTGCCCCCATTTTTCATGAGCTGAACTCAAAGATCTAAGACTTGGTTGTAGTTTTAGTGAAATTCTGCTGCATTTCTATTATTATTTCATTCATCAGTTTTGAGTGACCTGTGTTATTTGGCTGCAGTTTTAGTGAAATTCTGCTGCATTTCTATTATTATTTCATTTATCAGTTTTGAGTGAACTGTGTTATTTGGCTGCAGTTTTAGTGAAATTCTGCTGCATTTCTATTATTATTTCATTTATCAGTTTTGAGTGAACTGTGTTATTTGGCTGTAGTTTTAGTGAAGTTCTGCTGCATTTCTATTATTATTTCATTGATCAGTTTTGAGTGATCTGTGTTATTTGGCTGCAGTTTTAGTGAAGTTCTGCTGCATTTCTATTATTATTTCATTTATCAGTTTTGAGTGAACTGTGTTATTTGGCTGTAGTTTTAGTGAAGTTCTGCTGCATTTCTATTATTATTTCATTTATCAGTTTTGAGTGAACTGTGTTATTTGGCTGCAGTTTTAGTGAAGTTCTGCTGCATTTCTATTATTATTTCATTTATCAGTTTTGAGTGAACTGTGTTATTTGGCTGCAGTTTTAGTGAAGTTCTGCTGCATTTCTATTATTATTTCATTTATCAGTTTTGAGTGAACTGTGTTATTTGGTTGTAGTTTTAGTGAAGTTCTGCTGCATTTCTATTATTATTTCATTCATCAGTTTTGAGTGAACTGTGTTATTTGGTTGTAGTTTTAGTGAAGTTCTGCTGCATTTCTATTATTATTTCATTTATCAGTTTTGAGTGAACTGTTACTTGGCTGCAGTTTTAGTGAAGTTCTGCTGCATTTCTATTATTATTTCATTTATCAGTTTTGAGTGAACTGTGTTATTTGGCTGCAGTTTTAGTGAAGTTCTGCTGCATTTCTATTATTATTTCATTTATCAGTTTTGAGTGATCTGTGTTATTTGGCTGTAGTTTTAGTGAAATTCTGCTGCATTTCTATTATTATTTCATTCATCAGTTTTGAGTGATCTGTGTTATTTGGCTGCAGTTTTAGTGAAGTTCTGCTGCATTTCTATTATTATTTCATTGATCAGTTTTGAGTGAACTGTGTTATTTGGCTGCAGTTTTAGTGAAGTTCTGCTGCATTTCTATTATTATTTCATTTATCAGTTTTGAGTGATCTGTGTTATTTGGCTGCAGTTTTAGTGAAGTTCTGCTGCATTTCTATTATTATTTCATTGATCAGTTTTCAGTGAACTGTGTTATTTGGCTGCAGTTTTAGTGAAGTTCTGCTGCATTTCTATTATTATTTCATTCATCAGTTTTGAGTGAACTGTTACTTGGCTGCAGTTTTAGTGAAGTTCTGCTGCATTTCTATTATTATTTCATTTATCAGTTTTGAGTGACCTGTGTTATTTGGCTGCAGTTTTAGTGAAGTTCTGCTGCATTTCTATTATTATTTCATTTATCAGTTTTGAGTGAACTGTGTTATTTGGCTGCAGTTTTAGTGAAGTTCTGCTGCATTTCTATTATTATTTCATTCATCAGTTTTGAGTGAACTGTGTTATTTGGCTGCAGTTTTAGTGAAGTTCTGCTGCATTTCTATTATTATTTCATTTATCAGTTTTGAGTGAACTGTGTTATTTGGCTGCAGTTTTAGTGAAGTTCTGCTGCATTTCTATTATTATTTCATTCATCAGTTTTCAGTGAACTGTGTTATTTGGCTGCAGTTTTAGTGAAGTTCTGCTGCATTTCTATTATTATTTCATTTATCAGTTTTGAGTGAACTGTGTTATTTGGCTGCAGTTTTAGTGAAGTTCTGCTGCATTTCTATTATTATTTCATTTATCAGTTTTGAGTGAACTGTTACTTGGCTGCAGTTTTAGTGAAGTTCTGCTGCATTTCTATTATTATTTCATTTATCAGTTTTGAGTGAACTGTTACTTGGCTGCAGTTTTAGTGAAGTTCTGCTGCATTTCTATTATTATTTCATTCATCAGTTTTGAGTGAACTGTGTTATTTGGCTGCAGTTTTAGTGAAGTTCTGCTGCATTTCTATTATTATTTCATTTATCAGTTTTGAGTGAACTGTGTTATTTGGCTGTAGTTTTAGTGAAGTTCTGCTGCATTTCTATTATTATTTCATTCATCAGTTTTGAGTGACCTGTGTTATTTGGCTGCAGTTTTAGTGAAGTTCTGCTGCATTTCTATTATTATTTCATTTATCAGTTTTGAGTGAACTGTTACTTGGCTGCAGTTTTAGTGAAGTTCTGCTGCATTTCTATTATTATTTCATTGATCAGTTTTGAGTGAACTGTGTTATTTGGCTGCAGTTTTAGTGAAGTTCTGCTGCATTTCTATTATTATTTCATTTATCAGTTTTGAGTGAACTGTGTTATTTGGCTGTAGTTTTAGTGAAGTTCTGCTGCATTTCTATTATTATTTCATTTATCAGTTTTGAGTGAACTGTTACTTGGCTGCAGTTTTAGTGAAGTTCTGCTGCATTTCTATTATTATTTCATTTATCAGTTTTGAGTGAACTGTGTTATTTGGCTGCAGTTTTAGTGAAGTTCTGCTGCATTTCTATTATTATTTCATTCATCAGTTTTCAGTGAACTGTGTTATTTGGCTGTAGTTTTAGTGAAGTTCTGCTGCATTTCTATTATTATTTCATTCATCAGTTTTGAGTGAACTGTTACTTGGCTGCAGTTTTAGTGAAGTTCTGCTGCATTTCTATTATTATTTCATTTATCAGTTTTGAGTGACCTGTGTTATTTGGCTGCAGTTTTAGTGAAGTTCTGCTGCATTTCTATTATTATTTCATTTATCAGTTTTGAGTGAACTGTGTTATTTGGCTGCAGTTTTAGTGAAGTTCTGCTGCATTTCTATTATTATTTCATTCATCAGTTTTGAGTGATCTGTGTTATTTGGCTGCAGTTTTAGTGAAGTTCTGCTGCATTTCTATTATTATTTCATTGATCAGTTTTGAGTGAACTGTGTTATTTGGCTGCAGTTTTAGTGAAGTTCTGCTGCATTTCTATTATTATTTCATTTATCAGTTTTGAGTGATCTGTGTTATTTGGCTGCAGTTTTAGTGAAGTTCTGCTGCATTTCTATTATTATTTCATTGATCAGTTTTGAGTGAACTGTGTTATTTGGCTGCAGTTTTAGTGAAGTTCTGCTGCATTTCTATTATTATTTCATTTATCAGTTTTGAGTGAACTGTGTTATTTGGCTGCAGTTTTAGTGAAGTTCTGCTGCATTTCTATTATTATTTCATTTATCAGTTTTGAGTGAACTGTTACTTGGCTGCAGTTTTAGTGAAGTTCTGCTGCATTTCTATTATTATTTCATTTATCAGTTTTGAGTGAACTGTTACTTGGCTGCAGTTTTAGTGAAGTTCTGCTGCATTTCTATTATTATTTCATTCATCAGTTTTGAGTGAACTGTGTTATTTGGCTGTAGTTTTAGTGAAGTTCTGCTGCATTTCTATTATTATTTCATTTATCAGTTTTGAGTGAACTGTTACTTGGCTGCAGTTTTAGTGAAGTTCTGCTGCATTTCTATTATTATTTCATTCATCAGTTTTGAGTGAACTGTGTTATTTGGCTGCAGTTTTAGTGAAGTTCTGCTGCATTTCTATTATTATTTCATTCATCAGTTTTGAGTGAACTGTGTTATTTGGCTGCAGTTTTAGTGAAGTTCTGCTGCATTTCTATTATTATTTCATTTATCAGTTTTGAGTGAACTGTTACTTGGCTGCAGTTTTAGTGAAGTTCTGCTGCATTTCTATTATTATTTCATTCATCAGTTTTGAGTGAACTGTGTTATTTGGCTGCAGTTTTAGTGAAGTTCTGCTGCATTTCTATTATTATTTCATTCATCAGTTTTGAGTGAACTGTGTTATTTGGCTGCAGTTTTAGTGAAGTTCTGCTGCATTTCTATTATTATTTCATTTATCAGTTTTGAGTGAACTGTGTTATTTGGCTGTAGTTTTAGTGAAGTTCTGCTGCATTTCTATTATTATTTCATTTATCAGTTTTGAGTGAACTGTGTTATTTGGCTGCAGTTTTAGTGAAGTTCTGCTGCTCTCCTGCAGTTACGTGATGATGATGCCGTTCAAGCGGCAGGCTCTGGTGGAGTTCGAGGAGGTTCCGAGCGCTGACCGCTGCGTGTCGTGTGGATCGCAGGAGGCCGTCTACATCGCCGGACAGCAGGCCTACTTCAACTACTCCACCAGCAAACGCATCACGCGGCCCACCAACGCCGACGACCCCAACAGCGGGAACAAAGTGCTGCTGCTGTCCATCCAGAACCCGCTCTACCCCATCACCACGGTACACCTCGTCTCACCTCAGCCTCCCCACGATTAATCCACCATCCATTAATTGAGATGCAATCGATTAAAGCTATCGATAGTCGATTAAGCAGTTTAATTTTGGGGTGTGCGCGGCTCACTGGGATGTTTGGCGAAAATAATTTACTAACGTACAAATTACGTACGCTTCTAATGTGATCCATACTTTAAAAGCACATTAAAACAGAAACACAAAGTCCTTTTGTATTGAAATGTAGTAACTAAGTCATGTTTAATTATAATTTCCCAGATAATTGTTTCATATCGGGCTCTGACATGAGCAGGACAGATATATGTGTATATATATATATATTAGTGCTGTCAAACGATTAATCGCGATTAATCGCATCCAAAATAAAAGTTTTTGTTTACATAATATATATATATATGTGTGCTGTGTATATTTATAATATATAAATAAATACACACACATGCATGTATATATTTCAGAAAAATATGCTGTTTATATATTAAATTTATTTATATATAAAATATAAGTTATATGAATGTAAATATATACATGTAAATACATGTAAATATTTTAAATATATATACTGTATGTGTGTGTATTTATATATACATAATAAATATACACAGTACACACACATATATTATGTAAACAAAAACTTTTATTTTGGATGCGATTAATCACGATTAATCGTTTGACAGCACTAATATATATATATATATATATATATAGCCTGTGTACAATTCGTTCCTATGACTTATTAATTTGTGGCCACTGTCCATGTTTCATTAATTTGTTCCCTAGAAAACCCATGATTTAACTAAAATGAGGGAACAAATTAATATGTCATAGGAACGAATTCTTAATTCATGGCCACAAAATGTTTAATTTCCCACCCGTACAGTAAGAGATACGAAAACAGTGATTAATAGTGAACGACAATAAAATACACCGAGGGTGAGACGCTGAGGATTTGGGAAGAGAAACTATAAATATTATTAAATTCGTGTAAATTCGTGACTAACCGGCAGAACACAACACAAAGCCGCGTATGGCTTTAAATGTATCGATCGATGTCACAATGTAACATTTGCCTGCAAACCCAATATTTCTCTTATAAACAAAGCTTTGTACCTCACTTGTGTTGTAATACTCACATTAAAATGTTTAATATTTGCCGCAGCACCTCCGGTGGTTGGAAGCGGAATTTATTTTAAATGCCAATAATGTAAATTGTAGTGCTGTCAAACTATTAATCCAAAATAAAAGTTTTTGTTTACATAATATATGTGTGTTTATATTTATGTATATATAAATACACACAAATGCATGTATACATTTCAGATTTGTTTTTTATATATATTAAATATATTTATTTATAATATAAATTATATGAATATAAATATAGATGTAAATATTTTCAAAATATATACTGTATGTGTGTGTATTTATATATACGTAATAAATATACACAGAACACACATATATATTATGCAAACAAAAACTTTTATTTTGGATGCGATTAATCACGATTAATCGTTTAACAGCACTAGTCAATTGCAAACATTGAGATTGTGTTTTAAAATACAACGAGCACCATTAAACTATTATAAAATGTCTCCGTAAAACAGCCAACAAAGTATAATGATCCCAAACGTAACGATACGGTGCCTTATCGTTGATCATAATCACATTATTAATTTTACAATCCTGCGACTAGCCTTTTATTTAAACTAAAACCCCTTTAATTCGGGCGAGGAAGCTGGCGTTTTGAGTGGCATTTGCACATCTATTGAAACTGCAATAAACACATTTTACAGTATTATAGGTAATGATTAATCGATTAATTGATCGTTGATTTAAACGACGATTGATCATTGAACATCCCTAGTCACAACAGCTTCTGCTCTTCCTCTTTAGGATGTTTTGTACACGGTGTGTAACCCGATCGGAAGCGTGCTGCGCATCGTGATCTTCAAGAGGAACGGGATCCAGGCCATGGTGGAATATCCTTCTGCTGATGCGGATTCTGAATCATAACTTAACCATAAACCATCAAACACAGACCAGTTATGATTTCAGAGGCAGTTAATCGATGGTTTATGCTTCTCTCAAAGCCGTCAGGCAGCATTATTTCAACTTATTTTCTAAATAATTGCATTCAATAGCAGAACTCATGGTTAAAAACTACATTTCCCATAATTCTGCAGAGAAATCTGCACCTATCAGAGAGCTGAAACAAAATAACTCTTTAGCTCCGCCCACTCCAATGAAGCACTGCAAGTAATTAAGTAAATGC
>CM041810.1:37277161-37282161 GCA_023376895.1 Aspiorhynchus laticeps
CCTCTCTATATTCTGAAGGTTTTTACTGAGGGGTTTGTTCAGATATCCTTCACACTGATTTATATAACTTTTTTTTTTTTTAAACATGGTGAAAATGTGTTTTTTTCTGTCTGTTGACAGTATTTTCTGATTTATGGAGTGATAAAAAGAGAAATCCAAAATCCCCTCAGTAACAACCTTCAGAATATAGAGAGGAATAATACTGTAAAGTTTGGTGTATGTAAGTGCTGCTGAAGTGGAGAAAAAACTTTTTAAAGATATGTATTGGAATTGAAATATACAGACGCAAATAGATAAACTGTAATAAGACGAGACACTAGAAACAAAACCAGTGTTTTTTCATGTTCTGGTCAATTTTCAGATTTTGATCTATTTTACTTCCATAGCTTTTCAGACTAGTGGAAAGAAAACATCTAAAATGCACATTTATGTGTTTATTTTATTACATTTTATCTATTTGCATCTTTAGATTTCAATTGCGATACATATCTTTAAGAGTTTTTTTCTCCACTTCAGCAGCACTTACATACACCAAACTTTACAGTTTTATTCTTATCTATATTCTGAAGGTTTTTACTGAGGGGATTGTTGATATATCATTCACACTGATTTATACAACATTTTACTCCTAAAACGTGGTGAAAATGTGTTTGTTTTCTGTCTGTTGACAGTATTTTCTGATTTATGGAGTGATAAAAAGAGAAATCCAAAATCCCTTCAGTAGAAACCTTCAGAATATAGAGAGGAATAAAACTGTAAAATTTGGTGTATGTAAGTGCTGCTGAAGTGGAGGAAAAACTGTTTAAAAATTATGGATTATCTTAGTTAAAGATACTATTATTTAAAGATATGTATTATTACGTGGAAAGAAAACACCCAAAACACACATTCAAGTGTTTATTGTTGTACTACATATATTGTTTAGATTTATGTTATTGAAATCTATGGAATTTAGTGCATATATAATTAATTAATAGTATGCATATTCAAACATAACATTTTAGAAAACTTGTAATACAAAACAGTTGTCTCGATATACTGTGATTAATCAGCTGAAGTATGGTGATATCTGTTAGTTTACATTTTAACCATATTCACCAGTAGTGTATTGCCTTAAAGAATTAAAGACACTTTGTTTTTTGTTGCGAGAAACAACAGATATGTTTCACATTTTACTGTCTGACATGAAAATTATTTTAAATGACTAAAATTATACAGCAATGTCACTGTTGACAGAATATTGAATTTAATGTGAAAATAAACTATTATAAATAAATTGGCTAAAAACAAACAAATTTTGAAATTCTATTTACTAGAAATGTAATATTTATCAGTGTCCTATATTTTGCATGCAACCCTGTTATCACATTATTTTTTTAGAAATTGTAACATATTGCAACTTATTTGGACCCTTTTTTCAGAATGTTTCAAATTAGTACATAATTTATTTTAGTAATTAATGCTAACTTTGCAGTCTGTTCAATAGCAACACCCATTCTGGATGTTGTTTTGCAATTATACACTGCAAAAAATTATTTTCTTCCTTAGTATTTTTGTCTTTTTTTCTAGTATAAATATTTAAAAATTCTTGGGATTTCTAAGTAAAACGACTTAAGATATTATGTCTTGTTTTCTGAAAATATTATCCAAATTTTGTTATTTTAGCTTAAAACAAGCAAAAATATCTGCCAATGGGGTAAGAAAAGTAATCTTGTTAAGCCTTTGAATTAAGATAATTTTTCTTTCCTCATTGGCAGATATTTTTGCTTGTTTTAAGCTAAAATAACAAAATTTTGATAATATTTTCAGAAAACAAGACAAAATATCTTAAGTCATTTTACTTAATGTATCCTGATTCAATAATTTGTAGATATTTATACTAGAAAACAAGACAAGAAAATGTGTTTTGCAGTGTATTTATTTTTATTTTTGAATAAATTTAAATATATTTTATATTTATAAAGGTGGATTATTTTTTTTTTGCTAAAATGTCCCATATTTTTATTTACAAAAATTGCAAATCACATAAAAACTGAGTGAGTGCTTCAAGAGTTTTGTAGTCATGCAGTCTGATCTCCATCTGTTTGGCTGAATGTGCAGCTCTTCTGTGTTTATGTCCTCATCCGTGTGTTATATCAGTATGTGAGGAGGCTCAGCTGATGGCTGAAGGTCACATTGAGCCGCTCTGAAGACGGAGCCCAGCAGTGCCAAACGCTTCCTGCCGCTAACTGCTCATTTTGTAGCAATTAGCGACAACTGCGTATGAGTTCCTCCAGACTCACGTCTGCCTGATTCTGTCCACACACACACGTGTTGTGCTGTTGTGTGTGTGATCTCTGACGTGTGTTTTCCAGTGATTCTCTAACTCCGTCTGTTTAAGCTTCTTTGGCTATAAAAAGCACCTGGGAGTGTTTTTTCTTCAGATTGTCTGTTTTTCTGCTTCGTTTAAAGAGGATTATATTTGAATCCAGCCTAATTTACAAAGCCTTTCTACCCGTCTCTCTCTCTCTCAGTATGTACTGGAGTGTTTCTGTGACATTTAATGACTTTTATTTCCCTCTTTCACCTTTACGAGGCGCCCAGCAGCTCTTGTGTTTCGTTTGGTTCAGTCACATGTGAAAGTGAATGTAATATTGCAAATGGTCTCTAGTCGACTGCTTTTATGTTCATCCAAAATCAGAAAAAGAAATTGCATTTACTTTTATGCATTTGGCAGATGCTTTTATCCAAACGGATTTGCATTGCATTGAATCAGTTCATGCATTTTCTGGGAATTGAACCCATTAGCTTGGTGTTGTGATCTCAATGCTTTACTGTTTGAGCTACAGAAATGCAGAACTAAATTTTACGTACAGTACAGTAATGGTCTTAAAAAATACTTTATTATCTTCAACATCTGAAGAAATTATCTTCAAGATGTTTTGTGTTTTGAGATTATTTTCATGCCAGTGAAGCTCTCAAATTCTCATGAAAAGGAAAAAATATTAAAATTATATTTAATTATCTAAATTTTATCATTTTTTTTGGTTAGTATTTAATAATCTGTCTCACTGTCAAAAAAATACAACAAAGTTGTAAATACAACAAAGATTATCAGAGTACATTTTTCAAACAAAAAATACTATTTGCATTTTCTTCAAATTTTTTTTTTTTTTTTATTAATGTAGAAAATGTAAAACGTTTTAAAAAAAAATTAAATTCACTGTCCTACTTGCCATTTCTTTGTAATTTACTATCAATTTCTGAATAAAAATAGTCTCTTCACCAGTTTTTGTACAACAGTGTTGTATTTTTAATTTTTGTGGATTCAAAGAATGAAAATCTATATATATACTTTATGTACTGTATAATGTGTGTGTGAGTGTGAGTGTGAGTGTGTGTGTGTGTGTGTGTGTGTGTGTGAGTGTATGTGTGCGTGTGTGTGTGTGTGTGTGTGTATATATATGTCTGTATGTGTGTGTGTGAGTGTATGTGTGCGTGTGTGTGTGTGTATATATATGTCTGTATGTGTGTGTGTGTGTGTGTGTGTGTGTGTGTATATATATGTCTGTATGTGTGTGTGTGTGTGTGTGTGTATATATATATATGTCTGTATGTGTGTGTATGTGTATGTGTATGTGTATGTGTGATTGTGTATGTGTGTGTGTATTACATACATTATATATAAATTAAATTATATATTAAAATATTGAAACAAATGTCATTGTGAATGAAAAAACCTCCCTAGTAAATGATCCAGACACGCATGGAGTCGTGTTAGGGATGTTAATGATATTAAACCCGATCTTCAGGATCATGTGCATCTGTTGTGTTCTCACAGTGAATGTTATACCGGTGTATTGACAGTGTGTGTGTTGAATGTGTTTTACTGTAGAGCGTGGTAAAGGTCGACAGCGGCAGGCTATCCTGGGAGAACATCCGTCCTCGTACAGTGATAACGGATACGGTCAGTCTCTCATTCAAGCACCACTGACACACGAGCTCTGACCCTCTAAACAGAGAACAGCCAAAGCTGTGTGTTTATATATAGGGCTCTATGAAATCTGTTTTAATTTTTCTGGACTTCTTTTTAATGCACAAAATTAAATTGTATTAATCAAAAAGCATGCCTAATTAATTAAAATCATGAAACTTATACAATTTAACATTAATTTATTAAAAGTGTAACAAAAATGACATGTTTAGGGCCGTATGAAATGTTTTATTTTTATCTCACCTTATGATTTATTACCAAATTCTGTGTTTTAGCGTCTAATTATTTGAATGCATACAAACAATTATTATTTATTCTTACATTAGCTTATGAAATGCCCCCCCCCCTCAGAAATTCTGTGTTGTGTATTTAAATTTTTCTAATTATCAGATGAAGCCATAAAACATAGATTTAATTTATATTTGAATTAATTTTAAATTTTGGCAAATAAAGGGATTTACTATTAAAATTTAAATATTTCGTGATTATTTCTTTAAAAAATAAAGTGTTATTATTTTTCAACAGTAGTAGTATTACGTTCATTCTACTAAATAATAGTAATATAGCTATTTCTGACACAATGTCTTCAAGTTAAACAGGACTTTTATTTTGACGGGTTGCCGAGTAAAGTTCTGTGTGTATATGATATGACTAGTTTTACTCAAATGAAATGGTAAAATGCTGGTTTTGATCAGTTTTGGAGATATTGTTGATGTATTTATGTCTTCATTGAGACGTCAGACGCTGAAATCACGCGCTCTGTGTATGTAGTAAACAAAACCCTGCTCCATTCACACAGAGACACATGCAGGATTCAGATTTACATCAGATACTAGTCCAGATCACCATTTGATTTAAGTGACCTGCTTTTGATTAATGCATCCAAACTTTGACAAACTCTGACATTAAACTGTAAATTCTGTTTTTATGACTGGATTCCGTCTGTGTTTTCTACATCATAGAGTCCTAATTAAGGCCTGAAGTGTGTGTGTGTGTGTGTGTGTGTGTGTGTGTGTGTGCAGGCTCT
>CM041810.1:37292599-37347599 GCA_023376895.1 Aspiorhynchus laticeps
ACACTGAAGAAGAGACGCCACGTGTCGAGAGTTTATAGTGGAAATCAAAAAGAGGCACTTGATTGTTTTAACTGAATGAATATGCATGAATGTCACTGTCTGTGTCTCAACAAAACACACAAAGACCGTCAGATAACAGACGGCTTCAACGACATAAATCTAGCAGAAAGATGTTTGCAGGAGATTATAAACGTTTGGAGTGCCCAGAGCGAAACTCTCTCTCTCTAGTTTTCATCTTAGAATCTCAGCTGGCCAATCAGACGCCGGCGTCACACATCAGCCATCTGTTCTCTTCAGAAGAACTTTAAAGTCAACACTGACACATTCAGCACATTCTGCCCTTGACCAACTTCACTGAAACTCGGATCACAAACGCAGCAGTGACGGAGAATCTGAACAAACACCTGGCGCATCAGAAGACTCACGCTCTCATTAAACCCAAAGAGACATCAGGAAAGATGCATGCTCATTTAGTTCACCAACGAATGAATGAATCTTTTTAATGGTGGTTAAATGTTTATCAAATATGAATGAGAGCATGCAGACAGACTGCTGGAGTGACGGACAGATAGAGAGGGAGGACATGTGAGGGACACTAAAGGTACATGACTGGACTGATAGAGCCACACACACACACACACACACACACACACACACACACTGAGTGCTGTGCCAGGGCTGATGCTCAGAGATGGACACTGCCAGCCTGCCCACCTGCTCAAACAGGTCAGTTTGTTATAGCAGCACATTCAGGGCACACGGCCAGAGTCACCCACTCACCACAACAACACACAATGTGAGTGAGTGAGTGAGTGAGTGAGTGAGTGTGTGTGGTGTGTGTGTGTGTGTGTGTGTGTGTGAGAGTGAGTGAGTGAGTGAATGTGTGAGTGAGTGAGTGAATGTGTGAGTGCGAGTGCGAGTGCGTGTGAGTGTGAGTGTGTGAGTGCGAGTGCGTGTGTGAGTGCGAGTGCGAGTGCGAGTGTGTGTGTGTGTGTGTGTGTGTAACACCACAACTAACCCACTGAGACGGAGAGAGATCTCTAAAAGATACTCTTGATGAAATATTAAAAACGCCAATTTAAATGACTTCAAACAATCAATTAAACAATTTGAAGAGGGACAAATCCTCTCCAAACACAGATGAAGTGACCGTGATCTACAAACAGAGAGAGCAAACTGCTAGACACGACTGATTCACTATTCTAAAGCGGATCTAGCAATATTATTCTAGATAAAATGTGATCCAAACACACACACACACACAATGTGCTAAACATGCTAAAAACTGCTGAGATGATTCAGAGATGATGAAGAGGTGGAATGACATGCTGTATCTGGCACCTAAAGCAGTTAACTAACTATTTGCTAATTATGTAGCTGTTTATGGCAAACAAGCTGAAGAAAAGCAAGAGTTTTCAGCTGAATCTCATATGCACAATAAGAAGCACAAGCAGAAGGAGAAAAGCAGCACATCGCTACTGTCTGCTGCAAACATGAAACCAGAGAAATCCAGCCTCTCAGATACTGCGTTTCCACAAAACATTCATGGTAAGGTTTATACATTCAACATATTTTCCTTTAGCAATAATCACCAAACATCCAGAACATCTGATTCTGGAGAAAACCCACCTTTTCGAGATTGTAGAGTAATGAATCATATGCTGATGCTCCAAACAATGCATGTTAATGAACACACAAAATGTAAACATACCAGATCAAACATTGCTCATTTATCTGCAGCCTAATTTATCAGACATTAATACAACCACCAGTCCTCAAAAAATGACAAAATGTGTAGACAAATACCATCTACTCTGATGAACATATGCATGCTTTGGTATTTAAAAGACATTTATCATACTCATTGATATTAATATAAATAACAAACAATGTACAATAAGTGAACATGGACACTGGAGAAGGAAAACTGAGCCTCCAACAAAAGAGAGGTGACAGCAGCTGTCCCAAAGGCTCACAGAGGTCCAATAAAAGTGTGAGGGCAGGGGTGATACGGGAACCAGTGCTTATATACGATCGGACGGGTCAGCGGGTATGAGAGGCTTTATGAGGGCTGGAGAATGGGAGGGAAAATGACAGTGTCACGGCTCCGGCAGCTGTCATGTGGCAGAGGGGATGAGAAGGTGCAAATTACAGCCTGCTGGGGTTGAAGACACCACACAGAAATGATTATGTCTAATGTAACCCGCCGCTCCCACTAAGAGACAGACACAGGCCTGTGGCTCGTGTAACGGACCGTTATCTGACCCTCCGTGTGACCAGACGGGAAAACGTGTCTGTGACATGACGAGGCTCGAGTCTGAATTATTCATGCCTGTCGTTCACAGTCCGTACAAACGTGAAGGACAGTCCTGACCTTTCCTCACCTGCAGTATGCTTTGAACAGTTGAGTGGGGCTTTACAGGTTGGTACATTTCCTTCTTACAAATGTGACTTGTCCTAAGAAGTCCTCAGTCTCTCTCTCTCACACACACACACCCACCCACACACAGAGACGCACACACACACACATAAGCCAAATAAGACTTATTTCTTCTGGAAGGACGACTGAGGTCTGTTCCAGTTGCCTTTGAAACAATGTGCTATTAAAACTAGAGGAAAGTGTTCAATTATAACAGGATGATGTGTTTACTGACAGCTCGAGACTCCAGCTCTGCCTGAGAGCCAATTACTCCATCTTGAAAAACAGAGCTAAATTCTGGGTCGGTCTGGAGCATAAAAATAAAGCACTTGCCTTCTTCTCTCACGTTAGATTCTGTATTCAACAATGCACCGATTGAATAAACCAACACAAATATGCCTGACATGTCTTGCATCCACAGACTGTCATTATCATTCATTCTCTGTCTTATTTTGATTAGAGGTTATAGCCTGTCGTTTCCAAATGATCCTCTAGAAGGAGTAGAGCCATCAAAACAATCGCAGTAAATGATGTTCTGGGAAAAGAAAACAAAAAAACTCAAGGTCACTGAATCATTCTTTCATGGGTTTGAAAGTTAAACGGATGCCTGATATCATAAAGGTAAGTGGCGAATTTCAAGATGAAAATCCTGAGCGATTCTCAACAGGAGGTTAGAAAAGGTAGGAAAAAAATGTGGGTGTGAGAGCAAAGTGTTTGTGGCTTTCATTAACAGCAGTTTAACACTCTGAACGCTGAGACACAAATTGAGTGATAATTTGCCAGAGAGACGCATTAATTGATGAAGTGTGATCATCATTACAGATCCCAGATGTATGAATTCATGAGAAAGCTTACATTTACACATACTCCATTAGCACTTATCATTCAGAGAAGAGAGAGAGAATGTAATGAAAACAATAAATGTATTCTATACAGGAATATGAACACACGTACTGAGCTCAATAACTGTACTTGAACACTCAATCTAATGCTGACTGCAATCTGGATGTTCTGACCCCACCCACTCCTCTGGCCACTCCTCCAACTCCACCCTAGCCACGCCCACTCATTTGATCACACCTCTAACTCCATCCCTAGCCCCACCCACTCCTCTGAGCATACCTCTAGCTCAACCCCTAGCACCACCCACTCATCTGGCCACTCCTCTAACTCCACCCTAGCCCTGCCCACTCATTTGATCACACCTCTAACTCCATCCCTAGCACCACCCACTCCTCTGGCCATACCTCTAAGTCCACCCCTAGACCCACCTATTCCTATGGCCATACCTCTAACTCCACCCTGACCACACCCACTCCTCTGAGCACTCATTATCTAACTCCACCCTAACCACACCCACTCCTTTGATCACACCACTAACTCCACCCCTAGCCCCACCCACTCCTCTGATCACATCTCTAGGCGTGTTCGACTTGAAGCAGCACTTGCAGAATGATCACCGTCTGACATCAAAGTACCGCGAGAGCTATAAGAAAGCAGTCGGATCCTATGCATTCAAATCGCTCTCGCGGTACTTTGATGTCAGAAGGTGATCATTCTGCGCAGCGCCGTTTAAAGTCGAACGCGCCTTCTAACTCACCCTAGTCCCACCCACAGCTCTGAGCACACCTCTAACTCCACCCCTAGCCCCACCCATTTCTTCGGCCATACCTTTAACTCCACCCTAGCCCCACCCACTCATCTGAGCACATCTCTAATCCCAACCCTAGCCCCACCCACTCCACTGGCCATATTCTAACTCCACCACTAGCCCCACCCACTCCTCTGAGCATACTTCTAACTCCACCCTGACCACACCCACCCTCTGACCACACCCTGCCTTTAACTCCACCTCTAGCTCCACCCCCAATCACAGCTGACCTCAGCATTCTGAAAGCTCCTTTTGAAGCAAACTGAATGATAACTGATGGAAGCCTCTTACACTCACGATCACACACTCAGACTGTGATTCATAGAGAAAATGGGACATATTAACAGCCATTAAGGGCTGAATGAAAGGAAACGATGCATTCATGTGTCCCGTAGCTCTGTAATGCAGGTCAGAGAGCACACTACCACACACCCCTTCTTTGGATGGCTGTTAGTGAAGATATTAATTTCACACAGCAAAGAAAACACATCAAATGGCCTTTTATTCACTGACTCGCTTTTAAGACATGTGCCGAGTGCTTTCTGTGAGAGGAGGATTAAAAGCGAGAGAAAGACAGAGAAACGTGGAAGGAATAGCAGACATACACAGACTCATTCTGTATATAAAACCTGTAACCACATGAATACATGATTTAATAAGCACAAGCATTTCAGGACAAAAGAGACACGAATGGAGAAGAATAAGGAAGACCATCAGCTTTAAACAGATGACATGTGCAGGCTTTCCTGCTAAAACCCATCTCTCTCTCACCAGACCAGCGAGTCCAGAGGGTTCGACACTAAGCTGGTCCATGCAATCCTGGCCTCTGTTCTGGTTTCCAGGATGCGACCAGAGATGGAAACTTGGACTCAAGTTGCACTTAAGTTGCAAAGAAAAAAAAAAAAAACTGACTTGCGACTTGACTTGGACCTGGACTTTAGAGACTCGTGAACATGTCTGATGCCGACTGTGATGTGTGTCTCATCCAACCACTAATGAGAATAATCAGGCGATAGTAATGTAATGGTCACAAGGTCCAGGTTTCGGGATACTCTCTAATTACGCTAATGCAAGTTGGATGGAAAAGTGTCTCTATGTAATACAGCACATTTCTGCTCTTCTGTTTGAACAGTAGCTCCACGCATCAATGCATATTAGTATACTAGAGAAAAACACGGTCACTCACAGGTTGACTAGCAGAACTAGGAAAATGTGTCATCAAAAAGAGAAAGTGTAGGCCGTGAGTGCTGCTACGGGATGCATACTGTGCTCAGCGTTTCACAGATGAGCTGCTGTGGAGTATGTCTTCATGTCTTATGGACTATACTGTGATCAGCAGGACTCTTTACTGTAAGTGAACACTGTACTCACACAACCTATAAACACACAACATTCACAGCAGAACGTTCATACTTCGAGTCTTTCCAAACCCTAGTACCCTCATTGTCCTTCTAAAGCAGCAGCCCTAACGAGTCTGACATACAATACATACGACAGATTTAGCTTTCGCATGTTGATAAGCAAAAGCTGCACACAATAATAGAAAGAAAAATGGTTTTGTATAACATCATCTTGGATAATGTTTTGGTAATGCGCTCATCGCAATGCATTCTGGGACTCAGCAAGGCAGAGGTTCTCTGCAAGCATGCAAAGTGGCTACGTAAATAAATAATAACAATTATAAATAATATATAAAAAAATAATTAACTCTGTTAATGTGCTAAAATACACAAAATCAACTTTTTTCACACCTCGTTAAATTTTTAATTTTTAATTTATTTGACACGCCCAGCTTCTGACAGTGAAAACAAGCAGCTTTGTCATAATAACAAAGTCATATCATATATGGGGGCTTTAGAATGGAGAAGGTTGAGAAGCACTGCTTTAAGGCCACACGCTCAGAGAACCCTACAAGCGGGAACCCAGTATGCCTGTAGCCTTCTCTATTTCTGTTTTATCATGTGATAGAAAGTCTAAGGCCTTCTCAAGCCGTACGGCTAACCCATCTAATCTGCGGCCTGTAATGCAATCTAAGATTGCTGTAGAGACAAAATGTAATTCCATCAAGTTAGCATTTTTAAACATTCGCTCACTAAAAAATAAATCATTTGTGATCAATGATTTAATAACCACAAACAACCTGGATTTTATGTTTCTAAATGAAACATGGCTTGAAGACAGCTGCAGTGCAACAGTCCTAAATGAAACAGCCCCTCCTAACTTTAATTTTATAAGTGTCTGCAGGACTGTTAGGAGAGGTGGAGGTGTAGCTGCTCTATTTAAAGATGTTTATCAATGCAAGCAAGTGTCATTTGGTCAGTACTTGTCTTTTGAATATCTAGGTATTGTGCTGAAAGGTGCCCCACGCATTCTGTTTATCATCATTTACAGGCCTCCAAAATACTCTCCAGCCTTTGTTGAAGAGTTCACAGAACTGTTATCAATGATTTCCTCAGAGTTTGACTGTTTTGCTATTGCAGGGGATTTTAATATTCATATAGATAATGCTGAAATCAAAACTACAAAAGAAATTATAACTGTTTTAAACACTTTTGACCTGATTCAGCATGTGCATGGACCAACACACAATCGTGGACACACTCTAGATTTACTCATCAGTAGAGGTCTAAACATTTCATCCATTGTTATTAAGGATGTAGCACTGTCTGATCACTTCTGTATTTTCTTTGATATACTGATCTCTGTCACCACTGAATCTAGATCTGTCTCTGTCAGAAAGAGATGCATTAATGAGAACACTAGTGTGCTATTTAAGGAGGCTATATCTTCAACACCACGCATTTCTGCAGACTCTGTTGATCTTCTCCTGGATTCATTTAACTCAAAAGTTAAGAATGTTATTGATGATATAGCTCCGATAAAGGTCAGCAAGAAGACAGGCAGACAGAAATCAGTTTGGAGAAAATCAACAGCAGTTCAGAATATGAAAAGACAATGCAGAAAAGCTGAGCGGATGTGGCGGAAGACGAAACTTGAAATTCACTATAGCATCTATAAAGACAGCCTTCATGCTTTCAATGTGGAACTAGCCACAGCTAGACAGACCTTCTTCTCAAACCTTATAAACAGTAACTTAAAACAACACTCGTACTCTTTTCGCTACTGTTGACAGACTGACAAACCCCCCAAGTCAGATTCCTAGTGAAATGCTCTCCGACAGCAAATGCAATGAGTTTGCTTCCTTCTTTTCAGAGAAGATCAGTAATATCAGAAAGGAGATTGGCACATCTTCCTGTAATACAGAGGTCACACAGATTCGACCGCAATCTCAAAAAGAAGTGACTATGTCTGTTTTTGAAACAATTGATAGCAAAATTTTGGAAGAAATAGTACAGCATCTTAAATCGTCAACCTGCTATCTCGACACACTTCCTACATCTTTTTTCAAAAGTGTGCTTAACAGTTTGGAAGTAGATCTCTTAGAAGTGGTGAACACCTCACTTCTTTCTGAGACTTTTCCAAACTCCCTGAAAACTGCAGTTGTTAAGCCCCTTCTGAAAAAGCGCAATCTGGATAGCACCATGTTAAGCAACTATAGACCAATATCAAATCTTCCTTTCATAGGTAAGATTATTGAAAAGATAGTTTTTAATCAGCTGAACAACTACTTAAACTCAAATGAATACCTGGATAATTTTCAATCTGGTTTCCGTGTGCATCACAGCACAGAGACAGCACTCATTAAGATAATAAATGATATTCGCTTTAATTCTGATTCTGGCAAAATATCAGTGCTGGTACTGCTAGATCTTAGTGCTGCGTTTGACACGGTCGATCATAACATACTTCTAGAGAGACTGGAAAACTGGGTCGGGCTGTCTGGGTTGGCACTCAAATGGTTCAGGTCATACTTAGAAGGGAGAGGTTATTATGTGAGTATAGGAGAGCATAAGTCTAAGTGGACGTCCATGACATGCGGAGTCCCACAAGGCTCAATTCTTGCACCGCTCTTGTTTAGCCTGTATATGCTCCCACTGAGTCAGATAATGAGGAAAAACCAAATTGCCTATCACAGCTATGCTGATGATACCCAGATCTACCTGGCCTTATCTCCAAATGACTATAGCCCCATTGACTCCCTCTGCCAATGCATTGATGAAATTAACAGTTGGATGTGCCAAAACTTTCTTCAGCTAAACAGGGAGAAAACTGAAGTCATTGCATTTGGAAACAAAGATGAAGTTCTCAAGGTGAATGCATACCTTGACTCTAGGGGTCAAACAACTAAAAATCAAGTCAGAAATCTTGGGGTGATTCTGGAGACAGACCTTAGCTTCAGTAGTCATGTCAAAGCAGTAACTAAATCAGCATACTATCATCTCAAAAACATTGCAAGAATTAGATGTTTTGTTTCCAGTCATGACTTGGAGAAACTTGTTCATGCCTTTATCACCAGCAGGGTGGATTATTGTAATGGTCTCCTCACCGGCCTTCCAAAAAAGACAATTAGACAGCTGCAGCTCATCCAGAACGCTGCTGCCAGGATTCTGACTAGAACCAGAAAATCTGAGCATATCACACCAGTCCTCAGGTCCTTACACTGGCTTCCAGTTATATTTAGGATTGATTTTAAAGTACTTTTACTCGTTTATAAGTCACTCAATGGCCTAGGACCTAAATACATTGCAGATATGCTCACTGAATATAAACCTAACAGACCACTCAGATCATTAGGATCGAGTCAGTTAGAAATACCAAGGGTTCACACAAAACAAGAGGAGTCCGCTTTTAGCTATTATGCAGCCCGCAGTTGGAACCAGCTTCCAGAAGAGATCAGATGTGCTAAAACATTACGCACATTTAAATCCAGACTGAAAACTCATCTGTTTAGCTGTGCATTTGTTGAATGAACACTGTGCTACGTCCGAACTGACTGCACTGTTTTTTTTTATGTATAATCATATTCTATTTAACTGTTTTAAATTTCATTTTAAATCAATTTCTATAACTTTTTAAAATTCCTTGTTTTTATTATTTTTAATTCCTTGTTTTTATTGCTGTGAATGACTATTTCACTTTCTTTTATGTAAAGCACTTTGAATTACCACTGTGTATGAAATGTGCTATATAAATAAATTTGCCTTGCCTTGCCTACCCTAACCCTAACCCTTATATAACCAGAGCGTCAATATCACGTGTTAGTCCCAGTATGGATCTCTCTGACCTGAATATGGCTCTCAGAATCCAGAACTCATCTCACTCGTGCTCCATCAAGATGGAGGATCCTGTGTAATTAATGAAGAACACTTTAAAAACAGCCCTTCATTTGACCAGGCCTCACTAATGACTGCTAAATATAACCGCATTAGACAGTCTCCTCCACGCCAGCCGTGGCCTCGCCGCTCATTTATTTAAAACGACTCTGAGCTCAGAGGAAAAGTGCCTCCTCATCACAAACCCCGACACACATCAGCCTCAGCTTCTCTTTTAGTTTCCCTTCACAATCAGCCTACATCTCCTGCCGGCTCCTCGTGCGTCACACCACTCATCAGTCTGAGAAGATCCTAACTAAACAAGAAGTCATACAGTTATATTAAACATAAATGTCCAGATGGCTTTAGTCCCACTGAAATCAGTCAGATTTTTGTTAAAGGATAAATCCACTTCTAGAATAAAAATGTCCTGATAAGTTACTCACCCCTTGTCATCCAAGATGTTCATGTCTTTCTTTCTTCAGTCGCAAAGAAATTACGTTTTTTGAGGAAAACATTCCAGGATTTTACTCCATATAGTGGACTTCAATGGTGGCCAGCGATTTAAAAGTCCAAAATGCAGTTTCAAAGAGTTCTACACGATCCCAGCCGAGGAATAAGAGTCTTATCTAGCGAAACGATCACTCATTTTCTGAAAAAAAAAAAAAAAGATCCACTTTTTAACCACAAATGCATTAGCTCTGCAATGCGTGTCTTTATTAGCTGATGTTGGAAAGCTCACGCGTGACGTAGGCAGAAGCACCGACCCAGTGCAAAGCCAACATGCAACAAAACTCAAATGCCCTTTACACAAAAGGTACAACAACGATGTCAGATGATTTTAAAGTTGGAGGAGAAAATGAGATGGAGTTTTTAAATGAAGTACAAAGATGAAGAACTAACCGCACGTGACCTTTCCAACAGGATTACATAATGTGTGAAGACACGATGCATTGCAGAGCTCGAGCAAGCCCAGCATTTGTGCTTAAAAAGTGTATAAATATATATTTTTTTCAGAAAATGACCAATCGTTTCGCTAGATATGACTCTTATTCCTTGGCTGGGATCATGTAGAAACTGCATTTTGGACTTTTAAATCGCTGGCCACCATTGAAGTCCACTATATGGAGAAAAATCCTGGAATGTTTTCCTCAAAAAAATTACTTTCTTTGCGACTGAAGAAAGAAAGACATGAACATTTTGGATGACACGGAGGTGAGTAAATTATCAGGAAGTTTTTATTCTAGAAGTGGACTTATCCTTTAATGATCATGTGATCTACATGTTAATCAGACTGTGACTGGCTTCGGAAGCATCACAACGATGTGTGTGTTATTAGACAGCGCATCATGTGCTGCAGCTTCATGTAAGCGTACTGATGAGACGACACAGAGAAACGTGAAGTGGTGTTATATATGAAGAGGGTCGGCTGCCGTTTAACCCTGTAAAGAGAGCGACCGCTGGACGAGCATCTCCATCAGTAATGCGTTTATGAAAATGAGCCACATGACAGATCGCTGGCATTGATCACATGCTCATCCATCAAACGCTCTCTCTCTCTCTCTCTCCGTTCTTTTCAGCCGTATTTTTCTTCTCTCTGCATCAAGCCTTCGTTTATTTCTCTTGCTGTTTTTACTGCAGCTGTTGTCTTCATTTCCCTCCCTCTCTCTCATGTGTAATATGGCAGTACAGGAAGCATAAGATGGGAATATATCTCATTATGTTCCACTCTGTTGCCACGACGACAGCAGTTTGAGTGACAGATCTGAAGTTGGGCTGACAGGTGACGTGTGGCGCCACAAACAACACGACACACACTAATATCACACGCAAGCGGCGACTGCCTCATCTGAGCTCATATGAAAAAGCATAAAAACATAATAAAATGTTGACATTAAATATTGATTTTTATGTGGGATGAGCTTTACTGTTCCTGGAGAGAGAGCTGCACAAACACACTCAATGCTTTCCTCCAGGAAAAAAGATCCAAACACTCTCAGAAAGGACAGCAGCGCCTGAAACAGAGACCCTCTGCACACCCTCATTATACTCAATTAAGAGAATAATTATTCACCCTTCATATGATAATCAGCAGACAGGACTGAACACCGCTGTGATGTTCACCTGCTCTCGCTGTTATATAACGGCTCGTCTCTGAGCCGCAGGATTCAGTTGTAAGCATATCCATATTTCTCTGGCAAAACTCCAATATTAACCCACTCAATTCCTAATGCATTATAAAATAATACCAAAACTGTATTACCCCTGCCACAAAAACAGATGCTGCAGCATTCAAAGCACATGCTGGAAACCTGACGCAAAGCTGCATTTCTCAGTGAATATACAGAGAACGATCAGACGCGTGGCGATTCTGTCAGTATCTCCAGACGAATAACAGAACTAAAAACAAGTGATTCCATGGAAACATCATAACACTTCTGTGATTAAATGACTCAGTGAATCATATTGAATCAAAAGCCGTGGCTTATACAATGGGGAAAGTCATTTAGGGCATAGCGCATGATTTTAATAGTGTGCAACATCACTAATATCAAACTCAAAAATTGGAGTTGGATTCACTTGAAAAAAGCATGGAAACGATTTTCACTCAGAAAAGGCTAGTAAATATACAAAATTTGCACAATAAAAGCCTAAACATAATTATTAGTAGCTTTTATGCAAAATATTTTGCTCACGACATTCTATGAATGGTTGAATGCAGCACTTATCAAAGTTATATGCACACCAAATGTATATTTTGCACAGATATGTATTCCATGACATATACATTGGCATCCCAATATTGTTTTAAGCATTAGAAGCACTTTTTTGTAAGAATTTTTAGATATGTTAGATACAAAATTGCTTTTGGAATTCCCAGTAAATTTTACTCAAGTAATGCTTACCATGGAAATTAACTCTGATTCACTGAAAAAACAACAATAAGTACATTTCACTTGGTCACAGTTTATAAAATTTCCTCAAACGATGTAAGACTGGAAAAAAGCATGCTATCAAAGCATGTGGTTCACTTACAAACACATAAGTAAGCAAATAGACAGCTTGTTATTCTTTTAAGATAACATGTCCACTCAATATAAGTATTACCCAAATGAACACAGAGACCTCAACACTTGGTACAGTAACAATCGGTGGATAGTGTTTGAGTATGAATGGGTCATTTTGAGTAGAAAATGAAGTCCAAACCTAAAAACAAAAGCAACCATAAAACAGTGTAAATGGAACTCAGAAACAGTTAAAAAATGTAACCTTTTTAATTATTCATGCCCCAGTGCATGATGGGAAAGACAGGATCATAACTTTGATATTTACTTAAAGAATCCTTGTAAACAAACAATTCCAAGTAAAATAGACTTATAAGTTCAAACTTTAATTTCCACAAGCTTAAATTGAGTACTAATATAGAATTTACTTTAAATAATTTAGCTCAGGCAAGAATTAAAACATGTAGAAATTACATTTCAGTGTAATTTCAGTGTTTTATCAGTGTAAGACACCTAACTATCCTGGTCACTGAGACATCAGGCGGCTGTAAGAGACAAACACTCTACAGAACTGAATTCTAGAGAAAATATTCAGCCAATACTACAGAGTAGAGGTCTTCACGGAGGACCCGAGACCCGAGGACCTCTATAATTTAAATGGTCAGACGGGTCCGGGTCGGGTCCCAATCTATTACTTCGGGTCCCGGGTCTTTTTAACTTTGTGTGTAATACCCGAGTCGATCGGAGAACACCGCACCCGCCAGAGATCAGCATGCGTGTGTGTAACTTGCAGTTTGTAAAATTAGGATGAGAAAGTGAGCGTAAAATAAGGTGGAAGAAAAAAACTGCGTTACCTCAGCCGCCAGGAACAGAGCGCGCGTGGAGTTAATGTAGTAGCCTGCAAGAGGACGTGATCATGGATTCCTTCATGAGTGATGTGGAAAAAAAGCTGAAACAAAACTGAAGAGATGCACCTGTTATTGAACACGCACGCAGTAGAGTGTAACGAACTTCTAATTATGTGCGTTTTTTGCTAAAAAAAATGAATAAAATTACAACCAACAAAAAGTATCGTTATTGTAGTTCAAAAGGGGAAACGTAACACTCGAAGCTGTAACTCGAGATGTAAAAAAAAAAAAAGCGCAGTTGCATTAGTCATCCGTCTCCGTGACAGCAAGTAGACTTTTGAAGCTGGAATAATGAGTGGATTAAGAACGCTCTTTCAGACGGCAAGAGAGAGGAACAGCCTAACATGGATGGAAATGTATTGGCGAGGAGGATTGCATCGCAGTCAGAGAGAAGGCTACTAACAGTAGTTAAGGCAAAAAGTTTTTCTTTCCCCCTCAACTTGTTTATTGACTTAATAGCATTTGCTGTGCAATATGTGCCGATCGGGTGCAGTCGGGTCTGTCTTCCCAGCCGGGTTCGAGTCCAACTTTCGAATAATGGTCGGGTCCGCGTCGGGTCTGGGTAGTACATTTAAGGCATTTCTCGGGTCTGCGCGGGTTCGGGTCCCACTTTCAAATAAAATACGGGTCCAGGTCGGTTCTGTGCAGCACATTTACGGGTCTCTTCGGGTTCAGGTATGGACCCGTGAAGACCTCTACTACAGAGTCACTGTATATAGGTGCGAGACCACAGATAATCACAGCTCTAGATATTCAGCACGATTATGATATTTCTATGATATTCTCTGAACCCTAACTATAGCAGCTTGTAATTACACATTCATTTTTTATTTCTTCTCCACAAAATAAAAGGAAGCCAAAGCAGCAGATCATTATAAATGAGACAAGCGGTTATGCTAGATGTCAACACTGTTCGAATCAAGCTTCTCAGATCAGACGAAGATGAAGAAATAAAGACTACTCTAACATGACTGAATATCAACACACATGTATGTTCTCTATGAAGCTGATCTGCAAAAGCATATATTCAAAATTCAATCTTTCCCAGCTTTGACGTCAGAATTAGGTTAGCAGACAGCATATGTTGATTTCTATTTAGAATACATGTCAAAGACATTGTGGAAAATACATTTGCAATCGGATATTAGAGTCTTGAGCTGGAATTAATATGGAGTTTTTTATGAATATCCAGAGGGAGTCCATCATACTCCTAAAGACTTCCGTCTCTTTCCATAAAAGAAAAATAAATCTATCTCTACCCGCATTCGAGAACATGTTTTACGCACTTACTCTGAGCCAAATCCATGACACAAATTCAATAAGTATAATCATCTGTTTTCATTAGTCGTCCAGCGGGACGAGGGTCTTTCACTGACGTCCTATAGAAAGCAGATGAGACGTTTCTATAAGTCATGCATATTAATGAGCTGCACCTGGCTGTTTGGTGAACAGTGGAACTGAACACTGCCTGCTAGCACAAACTGGACTGTGCTGTTCACTGCTGAAGGACACTTTAAGGGTCTGTGATAGTAATGAGCTTTTATCTGACTGACACACGGATGCTCCGTAAGCACTCAGTTACTCTGAGCCAATCAGCTGAGCTGTACATGTCATGTGACCAATGACTGATGATGTCACATCAGCAGAAGGACAAATATAAGAGCATCACACACTTTAGAAACATCCAGAAACCGAGAAACCAGCTGCTAGAGATATCCTGATCAAAAAAGAGTTACTGTAACAAACTGAAGCAGAAACACTTCTGCATAATAGGTTACGTTCAGAAGATTCTTGAAGATAGTGGACATGAGTAATTAAAGCATGCTGAGTGTCACATGGCGTTCAAATATAAACAGTGTTGGGGGAAACGCATTACAAGTAACACAATTATGTAATCAGATTACTTTTTCAAGTAAATAGTAAAGTAAGGCACTACTTTTTAACTTACAAGAAAATATCAGAGTTACTTTTTCAAATAAGTGACAGTTACTTTGTATCTGATGTATTGAGTGACAGCTCTGGTGTTGCCATGGTGACAGAAATCAGAGCGCTGTGTGTGAACACGATCTTACTGTAGTTCTAGACTAAATATCAACACGATCTTACTGTAGTTCTAGACTAAATATCCACACGATCTTACTGTAGATCTAGACTAAATATCAACACGATCTTACTGTAGTTCTAGACTAAATATCAACACGATCTTACTGTAGTTCTAGACTAAATATCCACACGATCTTACTGTAGTTCTAGACTAAATATCACACGATCTTACTGTAGTTCTAGACTAAATATCACACGATCTTACTGTAGTTCTAGACTAAATATCAACACGATCTTACTGTAGTTCTAGACTAAATATCAACACGATCTTACTGTAGTTCTAGACTAAATATCACACGATCTTACTGTAGTTCTAGACTAAATATCACACGATCTTACTGTAGTTCTAGACTAAATATCAGACACGATCTTACTGTAGTTCTAGACTAAATATCGACACGATCTTACTGTAGTTCTAGACTAAATATCAACACGATCTTACTGTAGTTCTAGACTAAATATCGACACGATCTTACTGTAGTTCTAGACTAAATATCAACACGATCTTACTGTAGTTCTAGACTAAATATCAACACGATCTTACTGTAGTTCTAGACTAAATATCCACACGATCTTACTGTAGTCTAGACTAAATATCACACGATCTTACTGTAGTTCTAGACTAAATATCCACACGATCTTACTGTAGTTCTAGACTAAATATCAACACGATCTTACTGTAGTTCTAGACTAAATATCGACACGATCTTACTGTAGTTCTAGACTAAATATCGACACGATCTTACTGTAGTTCTAGACTAAATATCGACACGATCTTACTGTAGTTCTAGACTAAATATCGACACGATCTTACTGTAGTTCTAGACTAAATATCGACACGATCTTACTGTAGTTCTAGACTAAATATCGACACGATCTTACTGTAGATTCTAGACTAAATATCGACACGATCTTACTGTAGTTCTAGACTAAATATCGACACGATCTTACTGTAGTTCTAGACTAAATATCGACACGATCTTACTGTAGTTCTAGACTAAATATCACACGATCTTACTGTAGTTCTAGACTAAATATCGACACGATCTTACTGTAGATTCTAGACTAAATATCGACACGATCTTACTGTAGTTCTAGACTAAATATCGACACTGATCTTACTGTAGATCTAGACTAAATATCGACACGATCTTACTGTAGTTCTAGACTAAATATCACACGATCTTACTGTAGATTCTAGACTAAATATCGACACGATCTTACTGTAGTTCTAGACTAAATATCGACACGATCTTACTGTAGTTCTAGACTAAATATCACACGATCTTACTGTAGTTCTAGACTAAATATCAACACGATCTTACTGTAGTTCTAGACTAAATATCACAGATCTTACTGTAGTTCTAGACTAAATATCGACACGATCTTACTGTAGTTCTAGACTAAATATCGACACGATCTTACTGTAGATCTAGACTAGAATATCAACACGATCTTACTGTAGTTCTAGACTAAATATCACGTACTAACAAGATCTTACTGTAGTTCTAGACTAAATATCAACACGATCTTACTGTAGTTCTAGACTAAATATCCACACGATCTTACTGTAGTTCTAGACTAAATATCGACACGATCTTACTGTAGTTCTAGACTAAATATCAACACGATCTTACTGTAGTTCTAGACTAAATATCCACACGATCTTACTGTAGTTCTAGACTAAATATCCACACGATCTTACTGTAGTTCTAGACTAAATATCCACACGATCTTACTGTAGTTCTAGACTAAATATCGACACGATCTTACTGTAGTTCTAGACTAAATATCCAACACGATCTTACTGTAGTTCTAGACTAAATATCACACGATCTTACTGTAGTTCTAGACTAAATATCGACACGATCTTACTGTAGTTCTAGACTAAATATCACACGATCTTACTGTAGTTCTAGACTAAATATCCACACGATCTTACTGTAGTTCTAGACTAAATATCACACGATCTTACTGTAGTTCTAGACTAAATATCAACACGATCTTACTGTAGTTCTAGACTAAATATCACACGATCTTACTGTAGTTCTAGACTAAATATCACACGATCTTACTGTAGTTCTAGACTAAATATCCACACGATCTTACTGTAGTTCTAGACTAAATATCACACGATCTTACTGTAGTTCTAGACTAAATATCACACGATCTTACTGTAGTTCTAGACTAAATATCACACGATCTTACTGTAGTTCTAGACTAAATATCAACACGATCTTACTGTAGTTCTAGACTAAATATCAACACGATCTTACTGTAGTTCTAGACTAAATATCAACACGATCTTACTGTAGTTCTAGACTAAATATCACACGATCTTACTGTAGTTCTAGACTAAATATCCACACGATCTTACTGTAGTTCTAGACTAAATATCAACACGATCTTACTGTAGTTCTAGACTAAATATCACACGATCTTACTGTAGTTCTAGACTAAATATCACACGATCTTACTGTAGTTCTAGACTAAATATCACACGATCTTACTGTAGTTCTAGACTAAATATCACACGATCTTACTGTAGTTCTAGACTAAATATCACACGATCTTACTGTAGTTCTAGACTAAATATCACACGATCTTACTGTAGTTCTAGACTAAATATCCACACGATCTTACTGTAGTTCTAGACTAAATATCACACGATCTTACTGTAGTTCTAGACTAAATATCACACGATCTTACTGTAGTTCTAGACTAAATATCACACGATCTTACTGTAGTTCTAGACTAAATATCACACGATCTTACTGTAGTTCTAGACTAAATATCACACGATCTTACTGTAGTTCTAGACTAAATATCACACGATCTTACTGTAGTTCTAGACTAAATATCGACTAATCAACAGATCTTACTGTAGTTCTAGACTAAATATCGACACGATCTTACTGTAGTTCTAGACTAAATATCGACACGATCTTACTGTAGTTCTAGACTAAATATCGACACGATCTTACTGTAGTTCTAGACTAAATATCGACACGATCTTACTGTAGTTCTAGACTAAATATCGACACGATCTTACTGTAGATCTAGACTAAATATCGACACGATCTTACTGTAGTTCTAGACTAAATATCGACACGATCTTACTGTAGATCTAGACTAAATATCAACACGATCTTACTGTAGATCTAGACTAAATATCAACACGATCTTACTGTAGTTCTAGACTAAATATCAACACGATCTTACTGTAGATCTAGACTAGATATCGACACGATCTTACTGTAGTTCTAGACTAAATATCGACACGATCTTACTGTAGATCTAGACTAAATATCGACACGATCTTACTGTAGTTCTAGACTAAATATCAACACGATCTTACTGTAGATCTAGACTAGATATCGACACGATCTTACTGTAGTTCTAGACTAAATATCGACACGATCTTACTGTAGATCTAGACTAAATATCACACGATCTTACTGTAGTTCTAGACTAAATATCCACACGATCTTACTGTAGTTCTAGACTAAATATCCACACGATCTTACTGTACTTACAGTGAAATGCAACTCAGAAAATTAAGCAAACCTACAATAATTAAATAAGTTAAGTAACACAGATATTCTTTATGTATTTAATCCCATTTTATTAACCAGCGTCTTTGCTGCTGACCTTCGATGACCAAATTCAACCATACTGATATATTTGTGGAGAAAGAAAGAGATGAAACAAGAACCGAGTAAAGAAACCAGGGCCTTCTCTACTATCTACTAACACTTCACACCATAACAACACTGACCAACTCAAGCAAAGCACAGCACAATTACATCACTCATTAGGAGACTCAAACAAATCAACAAAGTAAAAGCACACTCTAAAAACACACTGACAGACTATCAGTGCTCAGATAAAACACAGAGACACTTGAGCACTATAGAGACAACATCAGCAGCCCTGATCAAACACACCTCCTGTAGACAAGATTGTGTTCGTCTGTCACAATACGAGACACAGCGAGCATCGACTCCAGTCTGTCTCCAGCACTTATCACTGCATTATAAAAATGCCTTTTACTTACTCTATTTGTAATTTAATTTGATTCTTTAATGTCATCCATACTATGCTTCTTTATCAATTACACTGTTTTATATTTCTTAATTTATGTTTATGCTCTGCACTTTTCTCGTTTTGCAGTTTTAACTGCACGCAGCAACAAATATCCATTCCAGTAAAGCAACTTAAAACTGGAACTAAGAGAGACTCTGTGTGTGTTTGTGTGTGTGTGTGTGGGCGTGTGTGCGTGCGCGTGTGATTGTGAGTGCGCGTGTGTGTGTGGGCGTGTGTGTGTGTGTGTGTGCGCGTGTGATTGTGAGTGCGAGTGTGTGTGAGAGTGTGTTGTGTGTGTGTGTGTGTGTGCGCGTGTGTGTGCGTGTGAGTGTGTGCGAGTGTGTGCGTGTGAGTGTGTGTGTGTGTGTGCGTGTGAGTGTATGTGTGTGCATGTGTGCATGCGAGTGTGTGTGTGTGTGTGTGTGTGTGTGCGTGCGTGTGATTGTGAGTATGAGTGTGTGTGTGTGTCTGTGTCTGTGTGTGTGTGTGTGTGTGTGTGTGCGAGTGTGTGCGTGTGAGTGTGTGCGAGTGTGTGCGTGTGAGTGTGTGTGTGTGCGTGTGTGTGTGTGCGTGTGAGTTTATGTGTGTGCGTGTGTGCATGCGAGTGTGTGTGTGTGTGTGTGTGTGTGTGCGCGCGTGTGATTGTGAGTATGAGTGTGTGTGTGTGTGTGTGTGTGTGTGTGTGAGTCTAGCTGAACTGCAGGAACACAGGCTGCTCATCACACACAGACTCTCATCGCTCTGACTCTGTGAAAGCGTTTCTTCCAGCTGGGCCGTGAATTAAAGGACAGCTGATTTCAGGCTTGACCTGAGAGATCCTCCAGAGTGGAAGAACAGCAAAAGAGGGAGCATCAGCCTTTAGTTTCGCCCGTCTGCATTCTAACTGAATTGAGGTAGCAAATACAATGCAAAACTGCCATTTATATGTATTTTAACAAACTCAAAATGAACTTTCATGGTTCAGGGTGGAAAATCACTCCATTTCCCAGAATGCATCACCTGTGTTGAATTACTCTGAATAACAATTTAATTTCCTGCATGAACTGAAAGAGAACTGATTCTTCAGTTCTGAATTTTGCTCAACCTCAGTTTTTTTTTAGCATTCTCTTTATTAAGATTTCTACATTGGCACAAAAAAATTCCAGTACACTTTTTTTACATAGTGTATATACAAATCATATTTTAACAATGGATTTTAACATCAAAATGATATATGGGAAAGAAAGAAAGAAAGAAAGAAAGAAGGGGGGGTTGCTTGTATTGGGGTTCAATTATTGTGTTCTTACTAAAATAATTCATAAAAGGCTTCCATGCAGCATTACATTTTTTTTTTTTTTTTTTAGGGAAAATCCTGTCTTTTCAAGTAGCAGGTAGGACATAACATTTTTAATCAATGCTGAGCAGTGGGGTGGATCGTTCTGTTTCCAGTTGAGCAAAATCAATCTACGTGCTAAGAGTGTAACAAATCCAAGCATTATATGCTGATTTTTAGATCCATATTATCACTACTTGCTCAACCTCTTTCTAAAGAGGACCATGGACTTCTGGAGAACAGCTAAGCTGATGCTCGTAGCTGCGTCTGCACCGGTTTAATACCAGACTGAATGAAGGTTGTGGCAGCGTTTACAGACCCTCTGCTGTCGACCCCAACACACACCATCCACCAGAACACACAACTAACTACAGATCAGATCCAGGCCCAGCATCCTCAGATGAAATCAAAGCACCCTCAGTTAAAGCTGTATTAATGGAATTTCATTGCAGATTTGGCAAACTATCCAGTGCGCTATGGTTTGCGCTCTAGAGATGGGTTTCTATTTCAATGTGTTTTTGCAGCATTGAGCAATGTTTAGTGAGGTCTGCAGAAGAGCTCATCTTACCCGTGACGGACAGCTCGGTGGTCCTCCTCACCACGAAACTCCCAAACTGTAATTCGCAGGTGTAATTCCCGATGTCGTCTTCCCGCACGTCTCTGATGGAGAGCACATCCACCTTCCTCACGATGCTCTGTCTCCACTGCTTCGGCCGGCATTCCTGCATCCAGAACACAGATGGGCTGTTTAATGCCCTTAATGCATTTCATCGGAGTGACGCTTTAATAAATCGCCTTCGATGATGCCGACTACTGATTTCATACTTGACAGTGTTTTGACAACAGCTAGAGTTTTCATCTGTAAATTGCCTGTCAATCATTTATTTAGCACTTATTAATTTCCATGTCGATGAGCAGATGAGTTCATTGTCAAGGCAGCGAACCATGAGAAGATGATGCTGAAGTTAACCTGTGTTAAACTCAGCAAAGAATGATGTTCAAAGACGAAAGGTTTCTAATCATCAATGATAGCTCGAACACTGCAAAAAATTATTTTCTTCCTTAGCATCTGTCTTGTTTTTTAGTATAAATATCCAAACATTCTTGAATCAGGATGCATTTACTAAATGACTTAAGATATTATGTCTTGTTTTCTGAAAAAAGTATCCAAATTTTATTAGTTTTTGCTTAAAACAAGCAAAAATATCTGCCAGTGGGTTAAGAAAAATCATCTTAATTCAAAGGCTAAACAAGATTATTTTTCTTTCCCCATTGGCAGATATTTTTGCTTGTTTTAAGTAAAAACTAACAAAATTTGGATACTTTTTTCAGAAAACAAGACATAATTATCTTAAGTCGTTTTACTTGTCTGTTTTACCTCTGGCTTGCTCAGTCGGGGACACTTAATTTCTAGCGATTATCGTCAATTGGATTTCACAGATACTATTTAAACTATACTGAGCTAGACAATGACATCTCCGAATTCAATAATGAAATGCCCTTAACTGAAAATTGAGTGTTTAATCTTATTATTATACATTACTGACACTCTATCCTCCAACTTGATACTGTTAAGTGCTTTGACACAATCTGTATTGTTAAAAGCGCTATATAAATAAAGGTGACTTGACTTGACTCGTCAAGTAAATGCATCTTAATTCCAGAATTTGTACATGTTCATAGTAGAAAACAAGTCAAAGATACTAAGGAAGAAAATCATTTTTTGCAGTGAATACACTTCAACCATTTTAATTAAAATGCACCGCTTTCATATAGTGAGAAAAAATAACACTACAAGATATTAAAAAGATTATATAAGAAGAAAAAGTGCTGTAAATGAAACTTCTTTACTAGACTAGCTCAGTTTATATAAAAACGATATCAATGTGATTTGTTTAAAGAACTGCATCAAATGAGTCATTTGTTTTATTTGTTTCAGTTTCAACTCAAATATCAAACTGTGAGGCATGAAGAAGTTTTACATTTACATTTATCAGACGCTTTTATCCAAAGCGACTTACAGTGCATTCAGGCTATACATGTTTTATCACTATGTGTGTTCCCTGGGAATCGAACCCACAACCTTTTGCGCTGCTGACGCAATGCTCTACCACTGAGCCACAGGAACTCTACCACTGAACGAAGTTCACACTCACTCCGGTCAAGTTTTCAGTGTCCTCAGCCATGACCTGTCTTTGATTCAATTTCGCCAGAAACTGTGGAAGACGTTTAATTTGACGCTCATCTGAATTAGTGCGCAGTCCAATTTCACCTGTCTTATGGGTGGCAGAAACGGAGTAATTCACGCCACTTTCCATCTCATCTTCTGTGCCTCAGGACTGATATAAGGTCCGTTTCTGCCTAACAGCTTCTATTTTCAACTCTGAACACAAACTGCATGAGCGGGTTTTCGGTGAGAAACTACATGAAGAGTATTACAGTACTAAACTAAACCTGTCTCACTGCAAAAAATGCTTTTCTTGCATAGATTTTTGTCTTGTTTCCAGCCAAAATATCTAAAAATTCTTAAAACAAGAAGGATTTTCTAGACAAGTAAAAATTATTGTCAAAATTAAGTGCTTTTTTGCTTGAAACAAGCAAAATAATCTTATTTCAAACAAAAAACAAGATTATTTTGTTTACACCATGGGCAGATTATGCAAAAAAAAAAAGCACTTAATTTTGACTTTCTGAAAACAAGACAATTTCAATTGTCTAGAAAATACTTCTTGATTTAAGAATTTTTAGATACACTATATAGACAAAAGTATTGGCACCCCCTTCTTTAGAACAGAAAAATGCACTTCCAAATCTGTGGCAACAACGATGGGAACATAATTCATGTATTTAAAAATTGTATTTCATCTCTGTTCAACAGTTTTGTAAGTGTCTAAAATGACTGAACCCATATGTACAAGTCACTGGTGTTTGGTGATGAGTTTTTGGCTCAAAGTCTGCATTTACAGTCACACCAGAGGTGTTAAACTGGGATTAGGACTTGGTTTTATGCAGACCAGTCAAGTTCTTCCACACTGACTGAATCAATCATTTTCTTTTTGAACCTTGTCTTATACACAGAGACATTGTCATGTTAGAATAGAAAAGAGTCCAAACTGTTGCTATAATATTAGAAGCACACAATTTCACAGAATATCATTATATGCTTTAACATTAAGATATGTACTCATAGAAATTACTAAAGTAGTCAAACCTGTTCATTAGAAGGGGGTGCCAATACTTTTGGCAATATAGTGTATCTTGGTTGGAAACAACACAAAAAATCTACATAAGAAAAGCATTTTTTGCAGTTCTGCACAATGGTGAATGCGGCGGTGTTCGTACCTTGTACCATGTGATCTCTGGCTCTTTTCCGGTCTGTATGTAGTCGTCGATGTCAGGACAGAGGATGTCTTTGCTCTTACTCAGCTCGGCCTTCTCGAAGTACCTCATCTTGGAGTTGAAGCAGAGACCCGTGTCATTCTCGGCCACCGTGAGTGACATGGACACCTTCATACAGTACGTGGAGTTCCTGCAAAACACACCAAACCAACACCGTCAACAAGCCTCACAGAAACAGCCAACGTTTCATTCGCTCTGGAAAAGGCTTTCAAACGCTCGCTCTTTCATGGCGATCAGCGGGAGAGAGATATCTCATGTTCACATTACGACTCAGAATCCCTGTTCTTTATTGCTGAAATGAGTCTGTAAGCGCTCGGTTAAAAGTGTCTGCTGTGTTTTCACATCATTCTCAGCAATTGTTCCTTTGCTTGTCTTGGGCTCAGGACATCTCAGATCAGCAGAAACGAGAGAAGAAAGCCAGCAGGCCATTTTTCAGCTTTGTTAGAGTGGCGCTCTCAGCAGACGCCTCTTACTGCCACAATTGAATTTATTGGAAAACAACTCCCCGAACAGAAGAAACAACACAATGCAGAACGGACGGAAAGTGCTGACTCAAAGAACAGTGAACGGAGACTAAGAGACCGACAGAATGAAAACTAAAGATTAACGTGATCCCCAGCTCCAGTCTTATAATTAGCCTGCCGTTTGATTCCCTTCTGGAATAATACGACACTATTGTTCCTGTGAGACTAAACACAGCTCTCATCCAAACACAGGTGAACAAAACCAGATACAAACACACTGAGGAACAGTGAAAGGAGAAGATGAAACATCTACAGCAGTGGATCACAACCAGGAAACTTGAACCCTTCTTATTATGTTTGAGTATGATTTTTATGTTAGGAGTCTAATTAAATTCAATACAATACACAAAAAAAGTCACACCCTGAAAAAAAAAGAAAAAAAAAAAGTTAAAAACAGTAAACCTTTAACATTAATTTTCTTACACATTACCAAGGCCGTAACCATGTCTTGAACATTGGGGGGGACCAATTTTTGTATATATATATATATATATATATATATATGCTTTAATTGACGCACACACACACATTATTACTCGCACACAGGGACTTGTCAACACTACCCGCGACTTTTATTGTAATAAAATAGTTTCCATACTGAATCTATTATATTTCTCAGCAACGACGTGTTTTTGAAGTAGGACAAATTGACAGCTTCATTGTTTGTAGGACAGACAAACAGATGCAGATGATTAACACACGCACATTTCATCTCTCTCTCTCTCTCTCTCTCTCTCTTTCTTTCAAAATGGGCATATTTTTGAAGTAATTGCTTCACTGAATATAAGTGTCGGTCATTTAACATTTCTTTCCTAAAACAGTTGACTAAACAATTAATTGATTAGCAGCTTCCATCTTAGCTTGCTCTCTTTCAGTGTTTTCAATCTTTCGCGGCGCGCTCAGCATCTGTGAACGCTAAACCCCGCCTACTTTGATTTGATTGGCCAGTTCAATTATTTGACATTGACGAGCGCTGTTAGCCAGCTGAGGCAGAGCTGACTGAAAATGTTACTTTTAAAGCTTTTTTTGTCATCCTGACAAGAGCGCTGCGTAATGGAGGACAGCAGATCAGTGCAAGAATTTCAAATATTGGGGGACATTTGGCCATTTCTAATTATTGGGGGGGGGGGGGGGGGGGGGACTTGTCCCCCTCAATGTCTATGGTGGTTACGCCCCTGCACATTACAACAAAAATAATTATGAGAACATATGCTTTTTATAATTATAATATTTAACAACATTTTTTAATGGTCCTTTTCCAGAAAAAAAAAAAAAAAAAAATATATATATAAATATAATATAATAAATATATATTATATATATATATATATATATATATATATATATATATATATATATATGTATCTCACAGAAGTGAATGTGGGTGGGTGGGCGGACGGATGGATGGATGGAAACCAGTATTTAAATTTTCATCAGTTTTATGTCGTGACCCACAACGCAATATAAGTTAAATTAAAATAACCTAACTTTGCTAAAATGCTCTTTTATTTTCCCTTAAACATCTGTTGATTTATTAAAGGAACAAACAGCTCTTGAAAGTTCTGGAATCATAAAAAAAATAATTGTGGTTAATTACTTTAATATATTGACAGACCCAGTTTCTGTTAATTAAAACATTGGGGGAAAAAAACATTTGTCACCATGAGCATTGTCCAAAAAATACGCTAGATTTTAACAGGGGCCTGATGTTGTGAATCACAGCGAGCTTCTGAAGATTCACTGAGCTGCTGGTAGACGAAAGGGTGTGACACGCAGAGGATCATGGGTAATTTCTGGAATCTCCTAAATTCTCCATAGCTAAAGCCGTCTCACGCCGTTAACTGTGCCGTCAGCTTAAGTGGGGATCTTTATGAGGCGGAGATGCAGATTCAACGTGACGTGAGATCATCAGACAGATGGACACACCTGTGCTAATGAGTTTAAATATCCTGACCGGCTCCGATAAACCTGCGTACGGCGGACAAACGATCGGAGTGATGGATGGACGACAGCATCTCACTGTTTCACATCAAAGCAGGAGGATACTCAGAAGCACTGAAGATCGGGAGTGTTTCTGCAGTTCTGTGGAGGAAACCAGCGCTCGGCTCCTGAATGATGGCAAACACACACTGACTGTGATCTAGAAGCATTTATGTTATGAAATTATCGGCCTCTCAGATGATGGTCAGAAGCACTGGACTCGAGGTCGCACATATTCCGCTGTTTTCATCTGAATCATGTATGTGTCTCACCAGCACAAGGATTTTATATCAGTACACAGATAATATGTTTACTAGGGGTGACCCAGAATAGTGATGGGTCATTCTTGAACGATTCGTTCATTTTGAACGAATCTTTAACGTGACTCGGGAAGAACGAGTCGTCTCGGGGAGTGATTCGTTCAGTCCTATAGATTCTGCACTGAATTAGTTCATGTTTCGAGTCTTCGGGTTTGAGTCGTTCGTTCATCACGTGACAGCCCCATACGCGTAACCTATGCAGTCTGAGGGAAAAAGACTTAATAATAATAATAATAATAACCATCTCTTTAGTTTATTACCTTTGTTAACACATTCAGTGTTGTGGAAAAGAACCACCATGACAGAAATTCACACATTTATAAACTGTAAGAAATAAAAAGCTACAATTTGAGACCAGAAACGCATCACGTAATTGTAAGAGTAAATAATAATAATATAATAATAACAACAACTATGCACCCGTTTGTAAGGAAGGTTGTGAATGAACTAATTTCTCTATCCAATGCTGTCACGTGACAAAAGAACGAACGACTCAAACCCGATCTTGTCAGATAAGAGGTGAGGTGAGCTAATCATAGACTAAACACCCAGGTAAACAATTAATTATTATTTTTTCTGTTTCTTATAGCATTATAGTTGTGTATTGTTTGTAGTGTGATCAACGTTTGCATAAGTAGTATATGTGTTAGGGAAGTAACACGTAACATTTTAATTATATTTTGCTAAAGTGAACGAAATGACTCGAAAAAAGATTCGTTCATTTTGCTGAATGAGACTCAAAGGTCCGAGTCAGTAAAATGATCCGAACTTCCCATCACTAACTCCAAATAGTTGAAGATTCGATGCTTGGATATGAGGAGCCTGATTCGATACCAATCTCACAGTCGAATATTCACTGAGGTGTTATGATCGTGCCATTTTGGCTGTATGGGGGGTGCTCAATGTCTGATTTCACATTGAACTACCGGTTTTCTCCCAATAAGTTAATATAAAGCCTATTAGGATAATGCTGTAAATAAGAATCTAAAAAGAAAGAAGCTTTAAATAGATATTTTAACGTGCATGAATAAATCCAACCACCCCTATAGATTTAAGATTCACTTTCTATAATCTGTGACCGACAGAGGAGCATCTTCAGGGATTTAAATCTTTATTTTTTTGTTATCAACATTTTTTTTTTTTTTCACACATAACATAGGGATTTAAATCTTTAACAAGACTCAAACTGACACAGAGTGAAAGACTGGGTTTTTCCGATCAGGTCAGGTACAAGTGATTTCAAAACATTTCAGCCGGTTTATGTGCATATTGTGTATATATTATATATCTCATATAAGATGCATTTGGTTGAGTTGCGCTGCAGTAAAACACTTCATTGTAGTACTACGATGATCATCTCTTCAGCGAGCAGGACAAACAACAATGCAGAATATTAATAACTATGACTGGGACTGTCATATACATAACATAAAGAGAACACTATTATAATAAAACGCTGTGAATTTTTAGAGTTTAGTTGCCGGTTTCTGCACGTTGTTGCGTGAAGAACGCGTCCACAACAAGAGTTCATTCAGAGCTGCACAGACACTTCTGCATTTTGTGCAGATAACCTATAGGCCTAACTCGTAATATTAACGTTATGTTGTATTTAACAAAGCATATTCTATATGTGTCCCTGGAGCACAAAAGCAGTCATAAGTAACACAGGTATATTTGTAGCAATAGACAACAATACATTGTATGGGTCAAAATTATCCATTTTTCTTTTATGCCAAAAATCATTAGGATATTAAGATTGTTAAATCCCATTGATTATAAACCTGCTATCAAATGCTTCATTCTGCATCTTCAGCACACGCAGCTCAAAACAGAAATGCAGAACATTAATAACTACTGTCATATACATAACGTTATAATGAGAGCACTATTGTAAAAAATGTTGTGAGTTCTTAGGGTTTCACAGATGTTTAATGTTAACTCTCTTTTAATCAAAACATAAAACATTATTTTTGTATCTGCGAGGCATCCGTTAGTCTATCTTCCGTGTGTGTTAACATCAGTAATTATGACTGGTCAATATCTGACTTGACTCTTGGTAATATATTTTGCCCCCCCCGCCCCCAAACATATGATTCGACTATCAGTCGACTATCGGCAAGATTCGATAATTATGATTTGACTATGAAAATCCTTAGTCGGGGACACCCCTAATTTTTACCCACAGTTCCACGCTCATAAGGTAAGACTATCAGTGAATCCACTAAAAATTGGGTTGGCTTATAATTAATGGCATCTTGACTAAACGTATGATCATGTTTGATTCATTGTTGGAAGCATTAAAGACCTCGGAGGAGAATTGATCACGGTTAATTAGTGGATGAAGGCAGCCGTTATGAGGGAATAGGGAGTCTTGCATTGGTTAAATCATTAAACACGGGCCGTAATTCCCTCTGAACGCCTGCGGATCACACAGAGATCCAGAGTGTTTCACCAAACATGAAAATACAGTGACACTCGACACAATCAGAGTGTGTGAGGAGCACGACTGCTGTCCAATCAGAGTGTGTGAGGAGCACGACTGCTGTCCAATCAGAGTGTGCGAGGAGCACGACTGCTGTCCAATCAGAGTGTGTGAGGAGCACGACTGCTGTCCAATCAGAGTGTGGAGGAGCGACTGCTGTCCAATCAGAGTGTGGAGGAGCACGACTGCTGTCCAATCAGAGTGTGCGAGGAGCACGACTGCTGTCCAATCAGAGTGTGTGAGGAGCACGACTGCTGTCCAATCAGAGTGTGTGAGGAGCACGACTGCTGTCCAATCAGAGTGTGCGAGGAGCACGACTGCTGTCCAATCAGAGTGTGTGAGGAGCACGACTGCTGTCCAATCAGAGTGTGTGAGGAGCACGACTGCTGTCCAATCAGAGTGTGTGAGGAGCACGACTGCTGTCCAATCAGAGTGTGCGAGGAGCACGACTGCTGTCCAATCAGAGTGTGCGTCCAATCAGAGTGTGTGAGGAGCACGACTGCTGTCCAATCAGAGTGTGCGAGGAGCACGACTGCTGTCCAATCAGAGTGTGCGAGGAGCACGACTGCTGTCCAATCAGAGTGTGTGAGGAGCACGACTGCTGTCCAATCAGAGTGTGCGAGGAGCACGACTGCTGTCCAATCAGAGTGTGCGTCCAATCAGAGTGTGTGAGGAGCACGACTGCTGTCCAATCAGAGTGTGCGAGGAGCACGACTGCTGTCCAATCAGAGTGTGTGAGGAGCACGACTGCTGTCCAATCAGAGTGTGTGAGGAGCACGACTGCTGTCCAATCAGAGTGTGTGAGGAGCACGACTGCTGTCCAATCAGAGTGTGCGAGGAGCACGACTGCTGTCCAATCAGAGTGTGTGAGGAGCACGACTGCTGTCCAATCAGAGTGTGTGAGGAGCACGACTGCTGTCCAATCAGAGTGTGCGTCCAATCAGAGTGTGTGAGGAGCACGACTGCTGTCCAATCAGAGTGTGCGAGGAGCACGACTGCTGTCCAATCAGAGTGTGTGAGGAGCACGACTGCTGTCCAATCAGAGTGTGCGAGGAGCACGACTGCTGTCCAATCAGAGTGTGCGAGGAGCACGACTGCTGTCCAATCAGAGTGTGTGAGGGGCACGACTGCTGTCCAATCAGAGTGTGCGAGGAGCACGACTGCTGTCCAATCAGAGTGTGTGAGGAGCACGACTGCTGTCCAATCAGAGTGTGTGAGGAGCACGACTGCTGTCCAATCAGAGTGTGTGAGGAGCACGACTGCTGTCCAATCAGAGTGTGTGAGGAGCACGACTGCTGTCCAATCAGAGTGTGCGAGGAGCACGACTGCTGTCCAATCAGAGTAGATGCTGTCCAATCAGAGTGTGTGAGGAGCACGACTGCTGTCCAATCAGAGTGTGCGAGGAGCACGACTGCTGTCCAATCAGAGTGTGCGAGGAGCACGACTGCTGTCCAATCAGAGTGTGTGAGGAGCACGACTGCTGTCCAATCAGAGTGTGTGAGGAGCACGACTGCTGTCCAATCAGAGTGTGTGAGGAGCACGACTGCTGTCCAATCAGAGTGTGCGAGGAGCACGACTGCTGTCCAATCAGAGTGTGCGAGGAGCACGACTGCTGTCCAATCAGAGTGTGCGAGGAGCACGACTGCTGTCCAATCAGAGTGTGCGAGGAGCACGACTGCTGTCCAATCAGAGTGTGTGAGGAGCACGACTGCTGTCCAATCAGAGTGTGTGAGGAGCACGACTGCTGTCCAATCAGAGTGAGCACGACTGCTGTCCAATCAGAGTGTGTGAGGAGCACGACTGCTGTCCAATCAGAGTGAGCACGACTGCTGTCCAATCAGAGTGTGTGAGGAGCACGACTGCTGTCCAATCAGAGTGTGCGAGGAGCACGACTGCTGTCCAATCAGAGTGTGTGAGGAGCACGACTGCTGTCCAATCAGAGTGTGTGAGGAGCGCGACTGCTGTCCAACCAGAGTGTGTGAGGAGCACGACTGCTGTCCAATCAGAGTGTGTGAGGAGCACGACTGCTGTCCAATCAGAGTGTGTGAGGAGCACGACTGCTGTCCAATCAGAGTGTGTGAGGAGCACGACTGCTGTCCAATCAGAGTGTGTGAGGAGCGCGACTGCTGTCCAATCAGAGTCAGAGTACTTGTCAAAAGTCTCCAAACATTTTTAATGTGTTAGTTTAGTCTATTCTGCTCACCAAGACTGCATTTATTTGATCAAAAATACAGTACAATAAAAACAGTGAAATATTATTAAATTTAGCATATCTGTATTCTGTATGAATGTGTTAAACTGTAATTTATTTCTGTGATCAAAGCTGTATTTTCAGCATCATTACTCCAGTCTTCAGTGTCACATGATCTTCAGAAATCATAATAATATGCTGCTCAAGAAACATTTCTGATTATTATCAATGCTGTGCTGCACGATATTTGTGTGGAAACTATCATACACTACCATTTAAATATTTAGGGTGTGTGTTTTATTAATAGAAATTAATGCTTTTATTTAGCAAATATGCATTAAAGTGATCAAAAGCGACATTAAAGACATTTATAATGTTACAAAAGATTTCTATTTCAAATAAATGCTGTTCTTTTGAAGTTTCTATCCACCCCAGAATAAAAATAAAAAATTCACCAAACTATTAAGCATAAAAACTGTTTTTAACATTGATAATAATATGAAACATTAATAACTAAGCACCAATAATAATTGTTTTTACTGTATTTTTGATCAAATAAATGCAGTCTTGGCAAGCAGAAGAAACTTCACTGAAAGCATTAAAAAAATCATACTGTCTCCAAACTTTTGACAGGTTCTGTACAGTTTGACGCGTGTGAATCTCAGCGGTAAACGTTCACTCACTAGTACACTGTGTAGTACTGTACACTAGCACAGAAACGAGGGACACATCATGATCTAACAGACAAGAGATGGTGGCAGTAACTCACAGAAAGCATCAAACAGTGATTCTGCAGAATGTCAAAAAGCCAGATGCATTTCAGTCACATTCACGTGTGTGATGCAGCACTCGCTTCATTGCTCTGACTATAACAGATGGAACTGAGCATTCTGGGGGAAACGTTAAAGAAATACGCCTTCAGACGCAGCCTGAGAGTCAGAAACGCTGTCCCTCGAGCGACGTCTGTCTGAGGATGCTGTGGTTCACTACAGCGCTTCTTTAAATCAGTGTTTTATGAGCGCTGGATTATTTATGAGCCGGCGGAAGGTCAGGCTCTGCTGGGAGTGGAGGAGATACGATTCGGACAGACGCATAACTCATGTGTCGCAGCGCCGAGGCCGGCTGATTAACTATATACTGCTGGAGCCCAACACACCACCACTGTTTACCCATAATGCCTCGATTCAGACAGTATCCCTCCGCTAACGTGAAGTTAGACCCTGTTCTCTCTCTTCATCGCCACGTCTCTCAATCCCTTCAGTCACCAGACACATAAACCCATGAACACCTGCCTCTCGTCTCAGTTTCTAACGCTTGTTTCTGACTTTTCAGCTCTATTAACAATTCTATTGTTCAGTGATTGTTTAAATTAATGTGATGTGTACGTTTGACTGCCACACCAATAATAAATCAATCTGATGGTGCGGATACAGATGAGTGCGGCTCTACACTGTGTCTGAACACAACCACAATATAGCACTGATCAAACACACACACACACACACCTGAACACACTCACACACACACACACACCTGAACACACTCACACACACGTACACTCTCTCACACACACAATCTCACACACACACACACACACACACACACACACACATTCACACAATCTCTCACACACACACACACACACACATTCACAATCTCACACACACACATTCACACAATCTCACACACACACGTACACACATGTACACACACATGTACGTACACACACACACACACACACCTGAACACACTCACACACGTACACACACACACACCTGAACACTCACACACACACCTGAACACACTCACACACACTCACACACGTACACTCTCTCACACACACAATCTCACACACACACACACACATTCACACAATCTCACACACACACACACACACATTCACAATCTCACACACACACACACACACACACATTCACACAATCTCACACACACACGTACACACATGTACACACACATGTACGTACACACACACACACACACTCTCTCACACACACACATTCACACAATCTCACACACACACACACACTCTCTCTCACACACACACATTCACACAATCTCACACACACACACACACAATCTCACACACACACACACACTCACACTCTCTCTCTCTCTCACACACACACAATCTCTCTCCTCACACACACACACACACACACACACACACACACACACTCACAGGTGAAGTAGAAAGTAGTGACAGTACTGCAGTATTGCACTAGACAGTATTACTTTTCCAGGCAGAGAAATTAAATAAACTTTATAAAAACCTCTAAACTCATAGCGCTTTCTCTTCTCTTCTCATCTCTAATAGATATAAGTCACACACACACACACACACACACACACATCATCACAATGTTTTTTACAATCACTATGACAATTTTTTCAATACCTATAACAATTTTCCTAAAATCTTAACGCAGTTAGCACAACATCCGTTTGTGTAGGCTATACAATAAACACATTTCTTGTTGCTTTGACACAAAATGCATGCAGTCAACTTCTTTTACACACAAACTCAACCAAGACCAAAACAATGGATTTTTACAGCCAAATTTACAAATGCTTTCACACTATATGTCAGAACAGATAACATCTAAAGTCAAAGTGAGCAGCTGTTCATATTGTGAATTTGAAACACAAATATATCCCGTTTTTTATTCATTAATTGAGAAACAGCTGCTTGCAAATATATAATGTTATGCAAATATATAAATTACAGCTGTTTCCCATCTAGGAAACGCACTCAGGTGTTGAGGTTCTTTCAATCACATGACCATACAGTATACAGTAAAAGAGGTTCTCTTTGGGCTGATCTTGTGTGGAGAAGTTCACTCCTGCATAAATGTGAGATTTTAGAAGACCTGCACCAAAGACTGGTGCCAGAGAAAGAGGACAGGTGGGAGAACACTTGCCAATATATGTGATCACATGCAACAATGTGGCATTCCACCAATCCCAGTCTAGTCACAGCCTGGCACCCATCCGAGAATGATGTCTCCTATCCTCAACCCCATTGAGGAGTTTTTCTGAACCTGGAGATGGAAGAGTTTTATCTAAATGTCCCTCCTGGATGCAACAGATGCTGCATGCCAAGACATCACAGCTGAACACTGCAGGGGTGGATAAAGCATAAAGACACCTTGCCAGAGAAGAAGATATCAGGTATGATGTGGATAAGAACATGTGGCTCAATGCAGAAGACCGGGCAGATTAGAAGATGACTTTTTTTATTTATATTTTATTCTTCTGTGGCTTTTTCTTTTGTACTTTCATATAATAAATGGCAACTGTATTGCATATTTTTGTTATCTTGCAGTAATGTCCTATTGCGAATAAAGCCTTTACTTCAGTAATTCCGTCTCTGTCTTCTTTTTCACAAACTGTATATTCTATAAAGCTACTCTGAGATGGGTCATACACTTTTTGTATTGAATTTTTGTAGCAAAGAAACAAAATGCATGCATTTACCAAACCCAATGAAACAAAAATGTAGAGAGGCTTAAAAAAAAACTGCAAAACACAATTTATGATCAATACAATATAGGGTAACACTTTATAATAACTGCACGCTATGAATCATAAGTTAAGCATTAGTAAATAGTCAATTCATCCTTTATAAAGCATTGTTCCAACATTAATAAGCAGTTTATAAACACAGCTATAAATGTTTTGTTCTTGAGCATATCTATAATTGTATTTTCATACTTTATTAACGATCAATTTATCATTTCTAAATTATTACGTTATGTAAAAACCAGTTATTTAGGAGTTGTCAGTGGTTCATAAGATCATTTAGAAAGTTAATAAACCATATAAATGTACATTTATAAATCTAATTATTTAGACGCATCATAATAGTTGCTCAGTGTGTTAATAAATGCGTTATTAATACATATTCCTGCTGTAATTCATGATTAATCAGGTAGTTATAAAACATTTAGTAACTATTTTTCTGAGCTCATCTAAAGTGAGTAATATTTATATCTTATAAAGCAGGTTTATTTTTCATTTTTTATCAAGTGTACAGTTGTACAGTTTAATTTTTTGCATCTTGAAATAAATATGTCTGAGTTTTGTATCCCTCTTTGTTTATTTTTTCTGTTAGGAAGATAACTGAGGCTTTAAATCTCTTTGTAATAGATATGCTTATGAATCAAGGCATTTATAGCTGTATTAATAAACTGCTTACTAATGACTATTAATGTTGGAACAATGCTTTATTAAGTATGAACAGACTATTTACTAATGCTTAACTTATGATTCATAGCGTGCAGTTATTATAAAGTGTTACCCTATATGGTATTGTATAAAATAATGCCGTTTCTGTAATTCCGTCTGATGTTAGTGTTTTTATGATATTGTGCTATGATTGATTAAATGCTCCTGTTGGAAGAGAACATGTGTTAGTGTTTTGGAATAATAATTTGATTTTGAAACATGTTTGCAGTGTTTTGGTAGATGTAGTGTGTTGTGTTAGTGTATTATAGTATTTTGAAAATTAGTGTTGGAGTTTAGTTTACAATGTGTGATTTTGAGCATGAAATTAGAAAAATTGTTAGGAGAATTGAAAATTTTCATGGCGATTGTAAAAAACAGGTCATGAGGTCAAAGGTGACTGCAGCACATGTGATTGAAGTTAGATTTCAACTCAGTGTTTTAAGTAGTAAAAATGACTCATGCAACTGATGAAAAACGACTCAGATGATGAGATGATAAACGTTTTGAGAGGAAAGAGCGGATGAGCCCAACCTTTAACGTTTAACCTGAGTCCTGAAGAAACAAAACCCGTTTACCTCATTACCGCAACTGTTGATTAAACTGTTCAGCTGATGAAATCTCCACAGAAAACTTACGAGACATCTATTCTAGACCCATTCTGCAGTATGTGGCATTGTAAGACCGTAAAGCCTTATAGCTTTCCTGTAGCTCAAATGGTAGAGCATGGCGCTAGCAACGCCAAGATCATGGGTTCGATTCCCAGGGAAAGCAAGAGCTGATAAAATGTAAAAACTGTAACTTGAATGCAATGTAAGTCGCTTTGGATAAAAGCATCTGCTAAATGCATAAATGTAAATGTAAAGCCCCTTTCACACAGAGATTCCAGAAAATACACGGGTAATGTGTTCCGGCATTTGTTCCCGGATCGTCAGATTTGCTGCATTCACACTGCCAGTGATTTTCCGGAATCTGTGCGTGCGTTCACACACAACCCGTAAAGACACGTGACATTTCATGTGACGTGTATAATGCGCCGCGCACCATTTCACTAAACTGAATGATTTCAGCTTCAGCGCTGATAGTGAGGAGCTCCCTGATCGCTGCTTCATTCCAGTTTACACATTTTTCGTCGTGTGAACGTTGATCTGTCTTCAAAACTCCCGGTAAACCAGTCGAACGATAAAGTGCGTCATCACTACGACACCCTTTACAGCATTGATCCGGCTTTTGTTCACACAGCGCTCGTTCCGGGACTGAACCCGGCAATGTTACTAGGTCCCCAACCCGGGATCAATCCCGGAATTAATCCCGGGACGTGTTTGCGTTCACACAGAAGGCACTCAGGGACCAACGTGCAGTGTGAATGGGGCTTAAGTCTATTCCTCACAGCCTCGTGATCAATATTGCGTCTGATCTATAGATTTCAGACTGTACTGTAAGTGTACAGTAATGTCAGTGTGTCCAGTAGGAGGCAGAAGCAACACCACAGAAAAGAAAAACATAAACAGACTAATACATAACATACCAACAACTAAAGCTTCCCTATATCTCTAACCTGGAGGAGAGAAAGATTCTCGTCAAATTAAGACTCCGTTCCTGATGGTCATGTGATCTGATGGAGATTTTAGAAGGAGCGGGACCCTTACGAAAAAGAAGAGTATTCAAGTGTGTTATTAGTATACTTCTTTTAAACTAAAAAATAGGAAAGTATACTGTTAGTCTACTTTGTATGTACTTCTCAGAAATATACTTAAAATGGCATTTAAGTACACTTGAGTTATGCTTAGAAAAATTCTAGATATATTTGAGCTATACTTGTGCTCCGTGTTGTCATTGTTATACGGTAGGGGGCGCTAGTACACATCTACTGTACAGAATTACCACAAAACACAAGTGAAGAAGAAACCGAAACAACAGATGCTTCACATGTAATCAAACACATCATCAGACATAAAACAGCATCATAACTGTGTAACGTTATGAATATAATATCACCAATGAAGAGATAATAATGACTGTCAAGCTTTGGGGTGTTGATCGACTCCATCTACGTTTTGATTATCATTCTGAATCATATTCATATCAGCTTTTTGTTTAAAATGTTGTTTATTTCTTTATTTTTTATTTATGTAACTTACCCACATTCAAGTGTTTAAAAAATAATGCATGAAGCTAGAATAAAATGTTCTTTGTTCTTTCTTTTGATGTTTTGCATGTTCAGATATTCATAACAAAATATATACAAATTAATACCTAAATAGAGACATAGTAGTATACTTAAAGTATGATGTAAAGTTCACTTAAAGCGTATACTTGCAGTATAAAACTACTAAACTAGTAGACTATACTTCAAAGTGTACTAAAAATGCTATACAAGTATTTAATTAGTAAACTATCAGTAGTTCACTTTTAGTATAGTTGCAGTACAAGCTACAAACATTGATGTAAACTAGTTGTGTACTCAAAGTTTACTACTGTTATACTTAAAGTGTACTTTTATATACTAGAAAGTGGACCAATTTAGTCTCAAGGAGTATTGAAATAGTACACTTATGAGTACACTACTAGCACACTGATATTTGTATACTTACTACATTAAGTATACTTAAAAATATACTTGAACTTTACTTAAGTATACTTAATAAAATAAACTTGAAGTATGCTACTTTTTGGTACGCTTGTGTTGTGACGAACACGCTCCTTTAAGAAGATCTCCTTCATCATTTGTTACAGTGTTTCACTTCAGATCAAAGCTGTCTCAGTTCAGAGAGAAACTCATACGTCGTCTTCTCCTAATGAGGGAACCTAATGAGCCATTGACAGAAAACGACCTTTACCTGCGAGGTTAACGACGTACCGACGAAACGTACCGTTTCCGGTGGACTGACCTCCGCGGCGGAACTGCTGCTGTTCGCAAACATCACCACATCAGAAGAACCAGCGCTCAAATCTTTCTTTAATTCAGAGACGTGACCTGAATTAAAAATGCATGAAACCTCATTATTGAACACAAACCATAAATGGTAAAAGTGTGTCATCAGAAAGAGTGTGAAAGCATCACGAGGTGGTATGATCTGATCGCATCGCTCTTCATCGTGTGCTTCACTCACTGTCATTTGTTTTGATGAGTCTCTATATTAATACACCAGACACAAGTCCATTCTCCTCTGTCTCTGTCTAACAGGACGGATGGATGAGGTCTTATTGATTGAGTTAGTGTTGCTCCTGATTACTGTAAATGGATGTGAACATCAGCCCAAATCAAATCCCCACAAACCCGCCCATTACAAAACAACAGATTCACAATGAGAGAGAACAAATTCAGAAAGACTGTCAAAAGAACGTGGGATGAAATTGCAAAATCCAGTCATAAAAATTGAATTCACTGCATAACACATAATGTCATGGAATTTGTCAGATTTTTGATGAATAAATCAAAAGTAGTCAATGGTATAATTATGTCATACGGACTAGTGTGTTTGAATATTGAACCAAGAAAAGACTACACTGCAAATAAAGAAAAATAATCTTAATTCAAAGGCTAAACAAGATTATTTTTCTTACCCCATTGGCAGATATTTGTATTTGTTTTAAGCAAAAACTAACAAAATTTGGATAATATTTTCAGAAAACAAGACAAAATATCTTTGCTTGTCAAGTAAATGCATCCTGATTCAAGAATTATTAGATACTATACTAGAAACCAAGATAAAGACACTAAGGAAGAAATAATTTTTTTGCAGTGTATTTAAATATGAATCTGCATGTTCTGCGTGTCTCTGTGTGAATGAGAGCCATAGTTTGGTCTGATACACAAACTCAAACGTATGATGCTCACAGTGTTTTAATATATGAGCACATAACTTCATCTCCAGAGCTGCTCTGAGAGTCACTTTACAGCGTTTACGTTGAGAAAAACGTAATCATCTACTCTAATTGATCATTGACTCTAATCATCTAATCACATTTTATTGATGACTTTAATAATGTTTTTGAGGATGATATGCACCTCTTGAGTAGATCTGCTCACAGCTGATTCACTACTGATCTTGAGAATCATGATTAACATTTAACATATACAGTCAAGATGCTGACAAATCAGTGTGAAGATACACACACAGATCAGCTTCAGGTAAATGTTCAACATGAGATCACACACACACACACACACATCACACACACACACACACACAGAGGAAGAAAGCAGCTAGTACCTTAACACGCATGAGTAATGTCCGGCGTCCTGTAACTCGGCCGGTCTGAACCAGATGGAGTCCTCCTCTTTACTCATCCGGCTCCCGTCGAATGAAATGGGCTCCTCGAAGTCTCCGTGGCCGGTGCTTTTGTACCACATCAGACTGAGTCCGGCGCTCTGAGCATGTGTGTAGTTCGCACGGATGTATCCATAAAATAAAGCGCATTTAATCCTCACAGGATCCCCGAGCAGAACTTTGTATTTCAGGTAGTCCACAGACCAATCCGTACAGCCGTCCGCTGCGGAGACAGAGAACACTGTGTTAATACAACGGGACCGATGTACAGCATCTGACAGCACAACATGAGGCCTTCATACATGAAATAACACAGCCAGACACAGGGCCAGTGTGTGTGTGTGTGTGCGAGTGAGTGTGTGTGTGTGCGAGTGAGTGAGTGAATGAGTGTGAGTATGAGTGCGTGTGTGTGCACGAGTGAGTGAGTGAGTGAGTGAGTGTGTGGTGTGTGTGTGTGTGTGTGTGTGTGTGTGTGTGCGCGAGTGAGTGAGTGAGTGTGAGAGTGTGTGTGTTGTGTGTGTGTGTGTGTGTGTAAGTGAGTGTGTAACTGTGTGAACAGCAGTTGACTTATCATGCAGGAGTATTTGAGCACCTGTGACCCAGTAAGAAGCCAGAAGAAAATCGCACTCTCTCACTCACACACCACACACACACACACACACACAGAGAGATCAGCATCTCATCTCTTCCTCACTAAAGCAAACCACGCTCACATCACAACACCCTACAGGTGAAACCATGACAACAGATACCAGAATCATGTGATAGATAGTCGTGTAGTTACAGATATGGTTTGAAACAACTTTCACTCAGGAATTGCTATTCAATTTCACAAATAATTACAAAGAAACAGAAATCAACACATTGAGTTAAATGTGAATTTTTAAAGTAGAAACACGAATAAATGTTATTTATTGTTTCACTGTTTTATTTACGTTGTACTTTGACATTTGTTTTTACAGTGTGTGTGATTTGAAATTAAAATCTATAGGAATGTTCATAGCAAACATAAAGATCAGAAACTGGACTGAAATTGATTCATTTTAACCGCAGCACTTCTAGACGCTCAGCTCTGTCTACAGCATCTGCGACATGATGATGATGATGATGACTGACAGTGAAAATAGTTCAGACTCAGTTTGTAAGAATCACATGTACAGTAACGGAGTCACTGCTGAGCTCAAACACACCGTCTGTGTTCACATGAGACGACCTGCTGGGACATCATCAGGCATGAGCTCGTGCTTCACGTCCACAGCAGGAGAAAACATGGATATAGCTGGAAAAACTCATCCACAGCACATGAGCAGACCGAGCAGAGTCAACATGACAATTCAGCCACAAACACAGCTCACATAATGAACGTTTCTACTGAAGAGCTCATGCAAGAGCGGTCAGACCCGCTGGAAGGCCTCGCTCCATATGCTTACAATACAAGCGCACTGCTGCAGATGAAACAAACCCAGCTTCTGTGGTAACTGACACTGACGTCACATGCTGCTGCTGATGAATGAATGAATGAATGAAGCATTTATATAGTGCTTTATTGTGTATTGCTGTACACCCAAAGCGCTTTACAATCATATAGGGGGTCTCTCTTCAACCACCACCAGTGTGCAGCATCCACTTGGATGATGCGACGGCAGTCACAGGACAACGGCGCCAGTGCGCTCACCACACACCAGCTACAGGTGGAGAGGAGAGAGAGAGAGAGCCAATCAAGTGGATGGGGATTATTGGGGCCATGATAGACAAGGGCCAGTGGAGGGAATTTGGCCAGGACACCGGGGTTACACCCCTACTCTTTACGATGAGTGTCATGGGATTTTTAATGACCACAGAGAGTCAGGACCTCGGTTTAACGTCTCATCCGAAAGACGGATGAATTATAGGTTGAATTCCAAATGGAAGTGAGCATCCCTATGTCCTACTCCAGGGGTCACCACACTCAGTCCTGGAGGGCCGGTGTCCTGCAGAGTTTAGCTCCAACTTGCCTCAAAACACCTGCCTTGAAGTTTCAAGTATACCAAGCAAGACCTTGATTAGCTGCTTCAGGTGTGTTTGATTAGGGTTGGAGCTAAACTCTGCAGGACACCAGCCCTCCAGGAACATGTTTGGTGACCCCTGGCGTACTCCCTTAGAAGGGCAGAGCCCTTGAAGTGTGTACTTTAAGGGGTGTAGGGCATTACTGTCTCGTATAAGCGTTTGGAACTCTCTTGGCGAAGGGAATGACTGACCAAATGTTACCATGACATGATCAGATTTTACAAATAAATATTTCTTCATTACTATTTTATTCAAATATTATCTAATTGCGTCTTATTACTATTAAACCTTTTCATGCTAAACTGGCTTTCACCACCATCTTAAATCATATTTCTATCACTGACGAAAAATATTTTGTATTATATTAAAATAAAGACAAGCCTATTCGAGGTACGTTGGTATGTGAAGTCGAAATCCAACCCCAACTTTGCTTTAAAATGCATCGTGGTTATCTCCTAACCGAAGATCACATGATCACAAACGGAACTTACTTCCGTGACCATTGCATGTTCCCTTCACTAACGGACTTCTGGAAGGGCCCTTCGTGAAGGGGTTCAGTTGTTCAATTTCATTTGGAACGTCCCTACAAATGGCGTCCCCTTCCCGAAGTGCCCTTTAAGGGCGCAAAAAAGCTGTTTGGAATTCGCCCATAAACTCTAGACTGTCCAAAACTCCACACATTTATAATTTGTCATTTAGAAACAGATTCTGCACCGCTCCGAATGTTCTCCGATAGGTCTTGTGCTGTATCCCAGCGGCATTTCGTCCAGCATCTCTCCTCCTCCATTATCCCACGTTCTGTCTGTCTGAAACAGCTGCTGCAGACAGATGTTGAGAGCTCGACAGGCTCGGCTAATTGTGTCTCCCTCAATGTTTTATTTACTAAAGAAACAGCACAGCAGCTAATTAACACCGAGAGAAGCGTGTCGCATTATTTATCCCTGCATTCTCTCTCGCCGAGTGCCAAATCCCCGAAATAAAACACGACGACTCATTTAGCACGCTGAGAAAGTCAAAGCCTGCCGGACAGCGAGTCAAATCGAAATCCTATCAAATCTCAGCAGAGCTGCTCTGTGAAGGACGCTCATGTGGAGGAGGAACACAGGAATCCCTGATGGCTTTTGGCAGGATCTTTCGGAGACGCCGGTGGTGCGACTGCTGTCAGGTGACATTTACAAACAGTGACAGCAAAAAACCCACTTATTAAAATCTTATGGGTCTCTGTTGCTATGGCGACAGGAGGGGGCTGGTTGCCGTGGCAGCCAGTATGGGAGGGGGCTAATTAAGGTTCATTGCAGCAGTATAACAAACTTCATTATGCTTTTGCTGTGTGAAATGGTTAAAATATGATTATTTCTGTTAATTATCCTGTACTGTGTGTGTGTGTGTTGGCTTACTTCTGCACGTATGTTTATTACACGTGAAATTAAACATCTCAGAACGGGACATTCGTTTAGGGAGAGGCAGAGCGATTACAGAATCTTCAGCCATTATATCTCTCTTTTCTTGTGAAGTGTGTGCGTATATTTCAGAGCTGATTTTCAGAATGTGAGTCACGTCAATGGATGTTTCTCCTCTCAACATCATTCTGAAGGATCTAATGAAGCATCAGCAGAGACTCTCAGGACCTGAGGCTGGATTCACAACAATCGGCTTAAGAACTGATCTCAAGAAGATAAATTCTAAGGCCGCATTTACACTGCATGGTGACCAATTCTGTTTTTTTCCTCCCATGTGGCACAGATCGGATATGGCCCACGACCGTGTAAGCAGGAAAAAAAAAAATCACATGGATTCCGATATTCTCCGATCGGTTTCAGGCCTCATTCATATGTGGAAATAAATCAGATATGAATCGGATACGTGCATTTGTGCCTGCCGTGTAAGCGGATAAATCGGATATTCCCCTGTAAACGCGACTCCTACGTCATTGAAAAGTGAGTTTTTAAAAACATTTCGCGGTACAGACATACCTGTAACAAATGAATCCTCTCTAGTTGAGTAGCAGAGTATTAATTTCTTTCGTTTGTGTTAAATAAAGGCGATCTGACGCTGAAATGTGTGCGAGTGCTCGTTGCTGTTGTTTTCAGGGACGACGGCTCGAGCGCAGACGAGTGCTTCAGTCCCGTTCGTTCCATTGAAACCACAAATAAAATGCACACAAACAGTCCCTGCCTTTGATATACAGTCAATGATGAATGCATTTGGTTTTAATGAGCAGAGTAAAAAAACACAAGATGTGACATGCTTATCTACCACCTGAGTATTATTCCACTCGCAAGCTGCGTGTCCTAAAGAATTTGTACTATATAATTATTTTGATGTATAGATCTAACTATTGCATTAAAAATGTTTCTATATGAATTCCATGTCAATAAATTAAACTCAATGTACTATTCAAATTGATTTGTGATGTCATATATGCTATTTTTGGCTCGTTTCACCAAGTGCAGTGTAAAATGCACACATCGGATACGGGTCACTTTTAAAAGAAATGTAAGCACGTCGTCCAAAAAAATCGGATATAGTCACAAAATCAGAATTAGTCATCAAGACCTGCAGTGTAAATGCAGACTAAGAAGTTCATATGTGCAATTCTTCAACATTTCTCAAAAGTTCCAAATATTCTCTTTTCTTCAGAATAAACTGACAGTAGTGTAATATAACAAATTAAATCCTGACAAATATTAATGATAAATCTATTTATTACATGGCTCTGTGGAATACTCAATTCTGATTGGTCAGTCAGGTATGTTATTCCCCGATAACATCCGGTAAATACTAATAACACAGGCTCATCTGGGTAACTGCAGTCGGCGATATTTGCTTGGGAACAATTTTTGTTCGTGGAAGCTTGCGTTTGGTTGTCTAATAAAATATTAAAACTCAAATCAATATTCTCTGCACAAATATTTAATTCTGTCATCCTGGTATTGCGGACTTGCTCTCTCTGGTTTCATACAAACGCAGCTGCTGCCATTTAGCGACGATTGGTTTGTACACTGTAATGGATTGTAAGATAACTAACAAACTGGTAGGATTTTAAAAGAGTTTCATCTTAAATCAATATCTTTTATCGCCATAATTATTAATGTGGTGAAATGCCATGTAATAAGTAGTATGACTGTACCATATCTCTTAATGTCCGTGTAGTTTGAACTTGCAACTGCTTTCTTCACGGAAGCTTTGTGTTCAAATATTACAACTCAAAACAATATTTTGCGTCTAATTATTTAGTTTTGAGGCAAGTAGCCATGTAATAAGCAGGATAATGTATATCCAGCCAGTTGTTATGGCAAAATAAAGCCCTTCAGTCTTATACAACAGTCCTCCGCTTCGCGACGATAAACCTGTCAGGCTTTATTCTGTGATAACAACTGGCTGGATGTACATTATCCCTTACCTATTAAACACAGTAAGCACTTTACAATAATGTTGTTTTCTAAAGCAGAGACAAGGACAACTAGATGAGCCCCGGAGACAGATCCCCAGTGAAGACCTCGTCTCCTAGACGGACATCGGGACAAGACCTCGGGAACCAGATGAATCCTCTGCACAATCTGACTTTGCTGCAGTATAGAATTAAACTGCTGTTTTCGTCTGGTCAGAGGAGAACGGAACACTATTTGTCACACTATTTACCTTTTTAATACTGTAAAGCTGCTTTGACACAATTTGCATTGTAAAAAGTGCTATATAAATAATAGTGACTTGACAAAGGGCATAAAAGTGTTTTTTTAATGAATGTTCTTGTTGAAAACTTTTTGACTAACCTTCAGTCGTCAGGAGCTGATATCATCTGAAGCAAACCTAATTCATGAATTCATTCAACATCTTAAATTTGGGGATTTAAGACAGTGTGGAGTTTTTGCTAACTTTAAGAAGTAATTTATACTGAATTTAAAAATTGGGGTTAGGGTTAGGAGCAAACTGAATTCTTGCTACATTTTGTCTTAATAAAAAAAGAAAAGAATATTTGGGGAATAAAAAAAAAAAAATTCTACACTTCTTTATTTTCAAAACGTTTCATGAATCCGGCCCCTGATGTGATCCCAAAGACCAGGACTAAAGCAAGAACCAGCTCATGAGAGGCCAGACGCTGCAGAAAGAAGGTTTCAATGCCAAGACGTCAAATAAAATGGTGAATGAGGGCATTTTGTGATTATTATACGTCTGCTTCAGAACGTAAAAACTGATGACGTTTGTCTGGCAGATCACAGTCACTTCATACACGGCATAAACGCTGTAAAAACACCCTGTGGGCAACCGAGAGCTTTTTCATTTCAGATCTGGGACGTTGAAAATGTCAGCAGTTTAATTGAGGAGATAAAGCTGAGAGAGAGAGAAAGAATGAGAGAGAGAGAGAAAGAGAGAGAGAGGAATACAAACATCGTCTCTCGCAGGGAAACAGATTCAATTAAGGAGTTTCTGTGGGAATATTGTCAACATACTTACAGGAGACTGTTATTATTTTGTGCTCATCATTCTTCTCATTGCTCATTATGGGATGTTGGGCTGTTTTGGGCCGTTATCATTCATTTCACAAACGTGTTTTAGCAGCAGTGAGTTTCATGCAATCTCGCTGGCAGCACACGTACGCACAGCTAAGCTTGATTACACCCAATTAACTTCCTCCTGAAACGCCTGCTGCGCTACAGACGCCGCTCCGCTGATACATGGACGGACGGATGAACGGATGGATGAATGGATGGATGGACAGACGGACGGATGAACGGATGAATGGACGGATGGACGAATGAATAGATGGATGGATGGACAAATGGATGGATGGACAAATGGACGGAAGGATGGATGGATGGAGATGGACGAGGATGGATGGATGAGCGGATGGATGGACAGATGGATGGACGGAACGATGGATGGATGGATGGATTGATGGACAAATGGATAGATGGATGAATGGACGGAAGGATGGATGGATGGATGGATGGATGGATGGATGGATGAGCGGATGGATGGATGCACGGATGGATGGACAAATGGATGGAAGGATGGATTGATGGAGGAATGGACGGAAGGATGGATGGACGACGGATGGATGGACAAATGGTTGAACGGAAGGATGGATGGACAAATGGATGGAAGGATGGATTGATGGATGGATTGATGGACGAATGGACGGAAGGATGGATGGATGCATGGATGAGCGGATGAATGGACGGCTGGATGGATGGACAAATGGACGGATTGATGGATGGATTGATGGACAAATGGACGGACAAAGGGACGGACAGATGGATGGACGAATGGATGGATGAATAAATAGACAGATGGATGGGTGGGTGGACGGACAGATAAGTGTGTGTTTTAGAATAGAGGACTCACTCAAATGTTTGTGCAGCCTATTCAAACCAAAAGTGAGATGATAATATCAGACTAATTGCTTTTAAAAGGTGTGTTTACACCAGAAATATGATTTCAGGCTGAATGATTTAACCTGTACAGCAGGTGGCGCTGATGCACAAACACACCTGACAAACAGAAAACACATGCTGGATGACTGCTTCTACTCAGAGTCAGTCGGTGTAGTATGCTAGTATGCGGTTCTAAATTCAGTCTCAGCAACGGGACGCAGATCGAGCAGCTGTTACGATGCGCTGAGGAAGATATATTTTGAGTAAAGTATACTGTTGCATCTGACTGATGTCTTTAAAGTCCAAATGAACGACTAAACCCAGCTGAACATACTACAATGAAGTAAATATATATGAAATAATGTACATGAAGAAAAATGTGTGATGACAATTTTCATTGCTTAAATGTCACTAACTATATCCCGAGATTTCCAACCCATAACACACACACACACACACGGAGCGGCTGATCATGTGACGGTGTGCATATGTCCAGTAATCATCTGCCAGCAGCTGCTGTCACAGCACATCTCACTCACACACTCCTGTGAGTAGCACAACGAGAGCCGGAAGACACACACATGTGTGTGTGTGTGTGTGTGTGTGAGTGAGATACTCTTACGGGAACAAGCATCATGAAGACCAGCTGCCTTTAAGAAAGACACTATAAGAGTGTGTATGACAGAATACACACAGGAGAGACGATTAAAACATCTGATCCAATAGCACAATGATCATTAAAGCACACAATTACACACAATACACACATTTGACAGATGCTTTTATCAAACTTTCATTGCATTCTAGGTGCACGTGTGATCAGAATAGAACCCATGACCTTGGCATTTCCGGTGCAGTGCTTTACTGTTTGAGCTACAGGAATATGTGAGGGAGTGCACACACACACACACACACACACACACATACACACACACACACCCACACACACATACGTAAGTCATATACACACATACTGTATGTATACAACACACACACACACACACACACACACACACACACATATATACGCACATACACACACATACACACACACACATACGTAAGTATACACACATGTATACACACACACACGCACACACACGTAAGTATACACACACACACACACGAATGTCCAGCACTCCGTCAGCAAATTAAACCTTTAATGTTAATTGAGTTTACAATAAATCCACCAGTGGCAAAAAAGATGGATGAAAATGAAAATTGCTCTCTTGGCAATAGTTACTGACATTTGCATAAACATAATTTATTCTGCTGGAGAGAGAGAAAGAGAGAAGCAGTGAGAAAAGAGGAAGAGTGAACAAGAGCAGGTGAGAGTCACATGACCATCGTTACTGGAGGAAGAGAACCAGACACACACTCTCACTCTCTCTCTCTCTGTCACTCTCTCTCACACACACACACACACACACCAATCTAAATAAGGGCACAGACCTTTTCTACTGTGTTTACAGTGAAATCAAAATTTATTCATACACCCAAATTTCTCACATTATCACGGTTTATTCGCTGTAGTTTAGAAAATGGTAATAAAATATGACAAGAACTCAGTTAAACTGTCAGAACAAATTAATCTTGATAATGTCAGATAAATTTGATAGAAAGGTATGTAATGAATTGGGTTGAATAGCTGTCAGATGTTAAATTACAATTAGATAAAACCACTTTAGCTCTCAACCAATCACCAAGCAGTGCTTCATTTTCTTCAGTCTGTGTGTAAAAATATCATATTAGCAATTAAAGAAAAAACACATGATCAGGTCAAAGTGTCTGAATAATTTTTAATCCCATATTTTACTGGTAGTCCACTGTATGAACAATCTTTGGTTATAATATGTCACAGTTTACTTTATTTTGCTCTCCTCACTTACATAAATTAACTATAGTGTCCTGCACACTCTAGTAAAAAAAATATAAAAAATTATATCTGGAGTCTGAATAATTTTTGGTTTGACTGTATACGGCTAGTTAAATACTGTAACCGAACACAGAAACATTTTTGCATCTTTACTCTGGTCATCTTTACCATCTTTACTCTGGTCACTCTGCATCTTCACGACTGTGGTGGGTCTCATTAGCAACAGAGATGAGACAAACTACAGGAGCGAGGTGAGCCGCCTGGCCGGGTGGTGCAGTGACAACAATCTCTCTCTGAATGTGGAGAAGACGAAGGAGATTGTCGTTGACTTCAGGAGAGTGCACACTCAGCATGCTCCTCTGACCATCAATGGTGCGACCGTGGAGAGAGTGAGCAGCACCAAGTTCCTGGGTGTACACATCACAGAGGACCTCTCCTGGACCAACAACACTGCAGCACTGGCCAAGAAAGCACAACAGCGTCTCTACTTCCTCCGCAAACTCAGAAGAGCCAGAGCCCCGGCCCCCATCATGTGCACCTTCTACAGAGGCACCATCGAGAGCATTCTGACTAGCTGCATCACTGTGTGGTATGGCGCCTGCAACGCGTCCTGCCGCAAGTCCCTTCAACGGATAGTGAGAGCAGCTGAGAAGATCGTTGGTGTCTCTCTCCCCTCCCTCCAGGACATCTACAGCACCCGTCTCACCCGCAAAGCCCTCTACATTGCAGGTGATACCACCCACCCGACACACAGCTTCTTCAGTCTGCTGCCATCAGGGAGGAGACTGAGGAGTCTCCAAGCCAGGACCAACAGACTGAAAGACAGCTTCATCCATCAGGCTGTCAGGAAGCTGAACTCCCTCCCGTCCTTGCCCCCCCTCCCCTCTCTTACACCACGCACCACTGAACTCCGACCACACACACACACACACACACACACACACACACACACACACACACACAGTGACCAGCACCAGTCACTTTGTACAGCATTGGACTGACCTCATTCAACTACCTCTTCTGACAGTCTGAATAAAGACTGCTCTCTTTTTGTCACTTTAAATAGAATAGACTTAATAAGCTCTTTGCACTACACCATTCATATTCTGCACTGTCTGTGTATTTCACTGGTTTGCAGTGAAATACACATCTACCATGTGCCTTATGCCACTTTATCTATTTTTTACTATTATTATTATTATTATTATTTTTATTTTTTTCTACATGTCCTTATTTGTATATTTGTGCGTTCTACTGTTAGTGTTTAGTGTTATCTGTATGCACCAGGGAGTAAGAGAGTAACGCAATTTCAATTCTCTGTATGTATGTACGGTACATGTGGTAGAATTGACAATAAAGCTGACTTTGACTTTGATCATTTGTCTATTGTCTCAGCTCGGGTCTCAGGTCCGGTTCTGTTCATCACTGACTATTAGAGTAACTTCTGACCCCAGATCAGCGCTGGACTCATCCACACAGTCTCAAATCCACACTCAAAGCATTCAGAGATGCAGAGCAACACGTCAAGGTCAGAAGCGGCTTTAAAAAGATCCCAGTAATGACTTCCGAATGGATTTAAATGAATACAAGCAGATATAGAAATGGGGTTTCCCTGCTGTGAGAGAAAGACTGTCTCTCTCTCTCTCTCTGTGTGTGTGTGTTGTGTGTGTGTGTGTCTCTCTCTCCGTGTGTGTGTGTGTGTCTCTCTCTCTCTCTCTCTCTCTCTGTGTGTGTGTTGTGTGTGTGTGTCTCTCTCTCTCTGTGTGTGTGTGTGTGTCTCTCTGTGTGTGTGTGTGTGTGTCTCTCTCTGTGTGTGTGTGTGTGTGTGTGTGTGTGTGTCTCTCTCTTCTGTGTGTGTGTGTGTGTGTCTCTCTCTGTGTGTGTGTGTGTGTGTGTGTGTGTCTCTCTCTGCAGATGAATCCGAGCACGCTCATATGTGTCTGATGTGATTCCAGCTCGTTCAACACAAACATAATCTCTCTCCGAGGCTCTGACGATGATCTGTCTGCTCTGTGAACCGTCTCTCATTTGACGAGTCTGGATTATTCATGAGCTAATCAGGTTTGGTTCTTTTAGGGAGTCAGGGTCATTCTACAATTGGCAAAAGTGAGACAAACTATTTTATAGAAAATATTTTTCAAAGGTTTAATAGACACGGGCGAATCGTTGACATTTAAAAATGTGATCGCATGGGTGTTTGAATCGAGATCGCAATCTTTTATCGATTAATCGTGCAGCTCTAGTTGGTGGAGACAAATTTGTCTTAAAATATCATATGGATATTTTTAAACAATTAAATTGCACATGTTAAAATCTATATGTGACTCTGGAGCACAAAACCAGTCATAAGTGTAAATTTTTCGAAATTGAATTTTATGCATTATCTGAAAGCTGAATAAATAATATTTCCATTGATGTATGGTTTGTTATGATAGGATAATATTTGAAAATCTGGAATCTGAGGGAGCAAAAAAATCTAAATATTGAGAAAATCACCTTTAAAGTTGTTCAAATGAAGTTCTTAGCAATGCATATTACTAATCAGAAATTAAGTTTTGATATATTCACGTTAGGAAATTTACTAAATATCTTCATGGAACATGATCTTAATATCCTAATGATTTTTGGCATAACAGAAAAATTGATCATTTTGATCCATACAATGTATTGTTGGTTATTGCTACAAATATACCTGTGTTACTTATGACTGCTTTTGTGCTCCAGGGTCACATATTCACAATAATACCACAATAATCATGTTAAAAATGCTGTATTGTTGCAATTACATCCCAAGATCCCTCTCTCTCTCTCTCTCTCTCTCTGATGTATGGTGAAAACATGGAAGATTTTGTTACACAAAAAAAAAAATTCTCAAACTCAATCAAATATGTATTTTAAAACAAAATTGTCACTTTTAATAGTGCACACAGTTTTCACCCAACAGAACATCATATCAGTATCTGTCTGTCTGTCATGTGACTCCAGCACACGGATGCTGGTGAAGGTCAATGAGGATTAACACAAACACACTCTCTCTGCGCCGTGTGTGTGTGTGTGTGTGTGTGTGTGTGTGAATGTTGATTATGAGCTGAACAGCGACTGACAGATGAACAGATCAAGCCATGTTCCTGCGCTGTCCAACACAAATCACCAACAAAACTGGAAAACATGGCGAATTGTTTCTATGTGAACAATTCACTCCCATGTATTTGGATTTATTTTGGGCTTTTAAAGCACAGCATCACAGCGCCGTCCAAACAGGAGCATCACGACTGACAGACACAAACCTACTGAACTCTGCATCAATCAGTGCTTTCAGTCTGAATGAAATAACTGAGAGTTTTACAGGGAAAACACTGGTGCGACATCGTTTTTTCTGAATGAATCGGTGAACAGTGTAAGCCTCACCTGATCGAATCTCTGGGTGACCAGAATCAAAGGATTTGTGTCAAGAATCTACAATTTAGGGTGTATTCACACCAGGAAAGTCCACTAGTTCACTTGCATTGGTCCGGACCAAATACAATGTTGATTTAGTTTGGTGCGGTTGGCTTTCACACTGCCCCTTTTTGCAAGTGAACCAGAAATTGTAAACAAAACCACACGTGTGCTGAAGTCATCCATTCATTGGACAGAAAGTCTCAAGCAGGAAAAACAGCAATCGTGGAGATCTTTCATAGTGCAATTTTTATTATTTTACTGATTTGCTGTTATCAGATACTAACGCAATATGAAGAAACTTATGAGCGTCAAAATGTCATACGATGTAATTACGACTTGCCGAAAATAAAATCTATAGATATAAAATACTTAAAGCATATCAAAATGTTAGTTTAAACATTTAATCTAGATAAATGTGTGGTATTAGGCGTATATCCAATCATTTGTGTGGAGAGCTGAAGCACGCTTCAGGACATCAGTGGAAACAAATTAAATATGCTGTAATTGTTGCTCATAAAGGTAAGAATAATACATCGTTCGGAACTGTAAAGCGTCTATTTTTATTTGTGTGCACTCACAATATCAACAAAACGTTGTGCTTTTCTAAAATAAAGAAAACAAATAGGATGCACTTGAACAGGAGCGCTTCACAAAAATGAAATGAAGGGATATTTTCCTTACAGACATGATAAATATATCTATAGAAAGCTTTAAATTACTACAAAACGAAATAAGTCATATCCAAAACAAAAACTCTTTCATTATAATCCGTAAATATGCATTTCTTTCTAAAGAAGCATCCAATGAGGAGATGGTGAATCAGGATTTTTAACTTCATCTTTGTGACCCTGACTCAGAAAACACTAGTTTATTAATACATAATTCAAATATCTCCTTACTATTTCCCCCAAACACATTCATTGTAACTTTTGCTGGGGCTTTGCGGCAAGCTTTAGCCTATTTAGTGCGCTCACGTCACGTTGCTGTGCGCTATGGTCATGAAAACTCATAATTTGCACGCAATTTTAAGCATTGCTGTTTAAAAGCAAGTGATTGAAGCGATTGAAATGCAAACAATAGCACTATATGCGCGAGCTGTGTGTTTCTGAGCGTGCTTTCTGCAACACACACACACACACACACTCACATAACATGCACTCGCACTCACTCACTCACACACACACACACACACACACACACTAACATGCACTCACACTCACTCACACACACACACACTCACTAACACACACACAACACACACTCCATGCTCTCTTTGCTCTGGCACAGCTGCAAAATCATACAGCAAATATCGATCAATCCTAATGGAGGAGGTAAAATCTCAGATTAAAGGTTGTCGCAGGCCTTTATAAATCCAGCCTAAACACGACTGTCCCACAGGCTCTATTTAGCGTTAAACGCTAACAGAGATTCACACACGTTTCCCTCATCAGACCTCACGTGTTCATAAAGCATTTGGGTCGAATTCAGCGGCTCCGTCAAACACACGTGTCGTAAATGAATAGACGCTCGGACCATAATGACTTTCTTCTTTTTATCAGAATTAATCTGCCTCGTGGTGTTTCCTTTCAGATAATTAACTGACATTTCCATCTTGGTTTTAAATGGCATGTTCATTAACTGATTTCTGGCACCCGAGGGAAAACACACTAGACAGTCTGACGCTTGTTCCTATGAATTAAAACTCATAAATGAAACAATAATCTTCAGCTAATGATTGTGCATCGGACACCTGTCTGTCTGTCTCTACCTCGGTCTGTTTTGATCTGTTTATCAGGTGGAAATGCAGGTGCATTTCTAGGAAACAGAAACAGAAAATTTGCATAAAACATTGCAGGAGAGAGATTAACAGTCGACACGGTTCAAGTGCAAGGAACAGTAATAAATAAGAGAAAATCAAATGGACTCGATCGTATTCCTGGCTGGATGAATGATCCCTGTCCAGGACCCAATATCAGGAGTGCGTCTCGCTGTCAGGGATGCTTTATCTTCCTGTCACTTCCGCAGATATATTTTAAAGAGGATTGCCATATTTTCTTCTTCCCTTCTCTCTCTTTATAGCCTTTTCGGCTCTAAACGCTCTTCTATTCTCAACGGCAGGAGGCTGAAATCTCATTCATTTTTTAGGGAAAAAA
>CM041810.1:37352599-37435099 GCA_023376895.1 Aspiorhynchus laticeps
TAAGCGCCACCTGCTGGCAGAGAGTGGATTTACAGACACCTATATTCACATTCAGTCTGTGTGCAGGTTCTGTCTGGACAAAAACGGACCGAATTTGCATGTTCTGCTGTAAATATTGACCGGTTGATGAAAAACAAGCTTATGTGGATTCTACACATTTAAACAATTCAGATAAGTTATCTAGAATTATTTATAGAGCAGATAAAATACATATAATCATTTATTAATTATGATTTTGACTTAACCCTTTTCTGAAATGTGATGTTTACATTTTTATTAAACTTTTTCAAAGCTTTATTTGAACATTATATATTTGAACATGCTATTAAACTGTTCTCAGTCAAGTTATCATTTAAAATTCAAACATCATTGGTCATGTTATTGTTTTAGTGATTATGCAAACAAAAAGTCATTTTATTTGTTGTTTGTTGATTTTAAATGATAAAACTTGAAGTGATTTATGTGTCGGTACTTTGTAAACATCTCCAGCCTATTTTAACAATAACGTGATAATACTGATAACTTGTGATAATTTTGGTCACTATAATCATGATAAGAAATTTTCATACCGTTACATCCCTACTCTCGATGACCTCTCAGTTCCCGTTTAATAACCAATGACAAGTTCATAATCAAATAAAGCAATGAGACGTTCGCACAGCGAGGAGACAAACAACATGAGAATGCACGGCATTACATAACGCTTCATTCATTGACTGCGCAGCATCCACATTTAACCTTCACACACACAGAGAGTCTTTGTCCGAGAGGATCCAGTGCATCTGTGAGATCCGGGAATGCTTTCACATCCGGCTCAGACTTTACATCAGCCTGGCCTACATCACAGCGACGAGAGCCTTTAGTGTTACAGAGGAGACCGAAGCATCAGGTCAGCGTCTGCTTTTCTCTGGGATCGACAGACTCATCTGCGTTTGTCCTCCTCAAACACTCTGATGTTCTGAATCCTCACATTCGACTGAAGACTCACGGCTGACAGCGACAGATCTGTGAATCAAAATCTACATCAGAGAAGAAAACCGAATCTCTTCATGTCCCTACAAACAACTCCACAGGTTGAGACGCACATTGCTCGTTTCTCAATCGTCAACAGCTCGAATTTCAGTCCCAGAGGGACATCTGATCTCGTAGCCTGAGCCTGTAGCAAACCAATTTACTCCAAATCACACGCAGCCCAAAAAAGAGCCAGCGAAGCACATTTCTCTGTAAAGCGCCACTGTGAGAATATTTAACATTCTGCCTTTCATACGGCAAAACGCTGGAAAAACATTCTGTATTTTAACTTCACTTAACATGAGACACCAAAGCAAATTGTATAATATAGTCATTTATATTCCATTCAGAGGGAGGGGAAGGAGATTTATTCGGTGCTGAATGGATGGAAAGTGACCTTCTTCACAAAACCACCATTCTGCTCTCAAAGCTGCAGTTACTCTAACGATCCCCGGGTGATAGTTCTGTTTAGAAACGACTCCTGTTGAGAAACGTCTGTCAGGAGACACACAGAGAGATCATAACTCAATGTGGAAGAGCTTTCAAAACACAAGAAGTCAACGTAAAATGCCAAAACTGTCACAGCGTTACAACCACTAACAGTGGTTGCATTGAGTTCATATATTTGATCAGCTCATTCGAACCCATGACCTTCATGCTTTAGCGCTGTCTTCTACTGCTTGAGCAAATTAATCCTGTTAGTAAACTGCTGCAAATGGTCAAACACAAACTATTATTTAATTTATGGAAAAGAGCAAGTATATCAATAACTAAAAATTCCATCAGGTAACTTAAAGGTCCCATATTGTACACCTTTCTGGAGTTTTATTTTAGGTTTTGATGTCCTTAAGAATATATATTTGCGGTATAAGCCATCAAAATATATCTTTACAGCTCTTCTCTCAGGAGCTCTGCTAAGAACAGGTCGATTTTGTCCCGTCTAATTAATATTCATGAGCCTCTCTTCTGATTGGCCTGTTGTTTTCTGAGTGACGCACGGCTAGGCCAACCACAGGTAACTAGTTGGTGCCGACGTCACAATTACGTGCTAAGCTGGAAGCAAAACAAAGGGAGAACTGGAGGCGACCCATTCAAACCAGCACAGATTCGGCTACATAAGGAGCTTAAAATATCATCTTGTTGTGATGTTGGGTGCCAGAATCGACGTAATACAACCTCAAATTAGAAATTTGATCACATACCCGCTGCCACTGCCAGACACAAAACCGACGACAGCTGTGGTTAAACGCGATAAAACGAGTGTACCAGACAGAAACCATCGTCAAAAATGCTCGTGTTTGCAGCGCACACTTCTTATCAGAAAAGGTTCAATAAAGTATTGTCTTTTGTTGTTATGAGCGCCTCTAAAGATTTCTTGCATCTCACAACTGTCGTGTATGAAATAATGTCTGTGTGCATGTGTGTAAAACAACAAACTGACGATTTATATATAATCATTTGTAATTGTATACATTGTTGTGATTAATTGTGACTGGAATGTAGCTGTAAAAATAGTCACCTGCTGAAATTGAAATGTATTTACATCTTCATCATGACTAGATAGACACGGTGAGTTAGTCTTTACTATACATGTTAGACGTGATCCAGCTCATAGTAACAATCCTGTCAGATCGTCCATGCTTTGGGTGAGTGTTAATGGTCAGCTGATCTGGTTTCGTCCGTTAAAGTTAACCTTTTCCACATGTTTGCGTGTTGCTCAGCAATGGCATGGATGTGATGTTGTCAGGAGTTTACGACACAGAATAGGACACATGCTTATTCCATAACTGTTTTATTTCCTATTTGGGTTTATGTATATGCTTTATTTTTTTAAGATTAACTTTTTTTTTCCAAGTCATTGTTAGATGCCAGTGTTGACTATCATAGATATCCAAATAACTGATTTCAAAAACAGTATCATAGCTACTAAACTATTTCTTGTTATGATTTCAAATCTGTATTTAACCTCAGAATGATCTCATGTGCTATAAAATTTAATTATTATAGGCCTAATTTTAATTCAAGTGATGAAGGATTCTGAAAGTCTGACAGTAATCAGTGTTGAGTTCTACTGTATGGTGTAAATGTTTGAAAACGATTAACAGTTGAAAACATTAGAAATTTAGAAAAGCAATCGAATGTAATCAGTTACATTACTATAATAAAGTAATTGAAGTAGTTACACAACTTATTACATTTTAAATAGCTTGTAACTTGTAATCTGTAAACGATTACATTTCCAAAGACGTCTTTCATTGTATTTAATGCTGATAAATAGAGGGGGGGGGGGGGGATTACAAATAAATACTTCCCGCGTATTCTTAAACTTGGACCTCATTATTGAAGTACAAATCCAAGCACCAGAAGCAGCCCACACTCTCTAAGTTTTCTTTAATTTAAAAAAATATTCATAATATAATATAATATGCATAAATATGCATTTTCATTCATTCAAAGGCTATATGGTTGCAATAATATTTTAGTTCAAAACTTTAAGTGCCGTTGTTTAAAATGCTTTATTGACTGACGTTTCATAGACCTTCAGTTGTTATGCTTTCAAATTCCATGCATTTGTAATTTAACAGTATTTCTTCTCCTAAATTACTACACTTGTGAAGTCACAATTCTATATTGGTACAATTTACTCAGGCCGATGACATTTTTTTTTAGAATAATTGTACATAAATAGGTTAAGCAAAACAATTGTGATTATTTCTGAGAACTTTTTAACTGCAGGCAGACTTAGGCCTACATTATGGTACAGTACAAATATTTGGAGCATCCCTTATTATGTCCCTTATTTTCTTAAAGAATAAACACTTATTTTCTACAAGAATACACCAATAAAAACTATTTTCTTAAAGAATAAAATAAAGAATCACAATTGTCTCTTATTTTCCATTTCTGAAGTTAATTGACAACCCTAATGCTGACGTAATTATCTTAGATATGCGAGCAAAAAATAATAGATAAAAAAAACCCCCAAGTATAATAGAAAGTGCAAAGGCTGCACCGAAAAGGCCAGTACAAATACAAAAAAAAAAAAAACCCAAAAACAATTTGGGCCAGTCTAAGGCATGAAATTCCAGGCCTGAAAACGAGTCCCACTCTGGCCCTGTTCCCAACACATCCCGCGCAGGGCTCTACAGTCTACTAATACTCTAATGAGAGTTAGCTGACATGTAGTTGCTTACTTCTAGTTAGTAGAATGTCTGGCTATGGATATCATCATCTTCCTTTCTTCACATCAGACCGGACGTCATGAGTTGTTCTGGAGCGCAGTCATGTAACGCACACACCTCAGCCGTGTCACAGTCACTGAATAGTGTTATTGTGGCCTGAAGAGCGTGTGGGTGATGATCTGTGTTCAGCAGTGAGTCATTACGCTTCAGTCACCACACACACACACCGTTACACAGGAGAAAACCCCTCCAGATCAAGCAGAACCACTGACACGCCAGTGAGTGATTGCATTATGAAGACGCGTGTTTATTTCTTCAGAATAGCATCACTGATGAATTAAGAACCAGAGCAGGAGCTTGAATTAAGCCGTGTTGATTTCATGTGACTTGAACACGCGTGTTCCTGATGAGAGACAGGCGTGTGTAATCAATCCCAGAGTAATGACCAGCAGATGGTTCGGGGGACGGCAGCAGATTTGACTTATTACGAGGGTCCTTGATGTGTTTAACTGAACAGGCTGTTCACGGATCCCACGAGAGCCTCAGACAGACTCGTGCCAGCCGCTTCACAGAAACAAACTATATTTCCCCATCAACCAAGAAAAAAGACAAACTGATCTCTAGAAGGCAAATCCAAAATCTGGCATCCCACATTATAGCTGCTTTTAGGTAGGTTGGTTGTAAAAACAGCAGCAGCAGGTGGATTTACAGCAGCCTTTAAAAGTGTTTAGGCACTTTTGGACACTTAAGTCACATTTAAAACGGCTGAATTTCACTGCATTTGATACATTCAAATGATGCTGCGTAGTTCGCATTGTTGAAAAAAACAGCATATGCTGGTTAGGTATGTTTTGAAGCATGGCTGCTGGTTTAAGCTGGTCCTAAACTGGTCCTGAGCAGGAGCTAGTTGCTTAAAACCAGCTCATGACCAGCTAAGGACCAGATTAAACCAGCAGCCATGCTTCAAAACATACCTAACCAGCATTTGCTGTTTTTTTTAGAACTTGAAATCAGTTTTCCTCACAGGAATCACATTCACTGTCAACATGATCCACAAAGTTTGATAATCAGAAAGTCCAGATAAATGCTAATTGGCTTTATATTCCTAATTTTACATTTTTATTTGTGGCTCAATGTACAAACACGTTTTGAGGCCGCTGTGCATTGTATTCATGTCGAAAATCTGGAATTTTTTCCCTCACTTCAACCTATAATTATTATTATTATTGTTAAGTCTTATTTAAATGTTCTGTTCTCATGTCAGATATGCATGTATGTATGCATGCATGTATGTACCAAGAGCTTCTTAAAAACCACAACAAATTCCTCGTGTGTTTGCGCACACTTGGTGAATTAAGCTGATTCTGATTCTGATAAATAAACCAAACATATTACAACATGAAGCATGAAGGAACAATCGATCAGCAGAAGAGAACATCAGTTTGTGAGTGTTTTGTCTTGTTTTCTCATTAGATTTCAGCTCAGTTGTCGTTGCTAGGAACCATTATTTTTGCATACTGTGTTTTACCTGGTAAACGCGTTCGCAAGTCGCGTTTGTTCTCGTGCTTATCGCGGGAGTTCCCAGTTTCGGTTTGCTAAGTAGAAAGGCGTGGTCTAAGCCAGAGAAAGTACTTATTTACCTGATTCAGTGACATTTGTTAGAAGGAACAATCGATCAGCAGAAGAGAACATCAGTTTGTGAGTGTTTTGTCTTGTTTTCTCATTAGATTTCAGCTCAGTTGTCGTTGCTAGGAACCATTATTTTTGCATACTGTGTTTTACCTGGTAAACGCGTTCGCAAGTCGCGTTTGTTCTCGTGCTTATCGCGGGAGTTCCCAGTTTCGGTTTGCTAAGTAGAAAGGCGTGGTCTAAGCCAGAGAAAGTACTTATTTACCTGATTCAGTGACATTTGTTAGAAGGAACAATCGATCAGCAGAAGAGAACATCAGTTTGTGAGTGTTTTGTCTTGTTTTCTCATTAGATTTCAGCTCAGTTGTCGTTGCTAGGAACCATTATTTTTGCATACTGTGTTTTACCTGGTAAACGCGTTCGCAAGTCGCGTTTGTTCTCGTGCTTATCGCGGGAGTTCCCAGTTTCGGTTTGCTAAGTAGAAAGGCGTGGTCTAAGCCAGAGAAAGTACTTATTTACCTGATTCAGTGACATTTGTTAGAAGGAACAATCGATCAGCAGAAGAGAACATCAGTTTGTGAGTGTTTTGTCTTGTTTTCTCATTAGATTTCAGCTCAGTTGTCGTTGCTAGGAACCATTATTTTTGCATACTGTGTTTTACCTGGTAAACGCGTTCGCAAGTCGCGTTTGTTCTCGTGCTTATCGCGGGAGTTCCCAGTTTCGGTTTGCTAAGTAGAAAGGCGTGGTCTAAGCCAGAGAAAGTACTTATTTACCTGATTCAGTGACATTTGTTAGAAGGAACAATCGATCAGCAGAAGAGAACATCAGTTTGTGAGTGTTTTGTCTTGTTTTCTCATTAGATTTCAGCTCAGTTGTCGTTGCTAGGAACCATTATTTTTGCATACTGTGTTTTACCTGGTAAACGCGTTCGCAAGTCGCGTTTGTTCTCGTGCTTATCGCGGGAGTTCCCAGTTTCGGTTTGCTAAGTAGAAAGGCGTGGTCTAAGCCAGAGAAAGTACTTATTTACCTGATTCAGTGACATTTGTTAGAAGGAACAATCGATCAGCAGAAGAGAACATCAGTTTGTGAGTGTTTTGTCTTGTTTTCTCATTAGATTTCAGCTCAGTTGTCGTTGCTAGGAACCATTATTTTTGCATACTGTGTTTTACCTGGTAAACGCGTTCGCAAGTCGCGTTTGTTCTCGTGCTTATCGCGGGAGTTCCCAGTTTCGGTTTGCTAAGTAGAAAGGCGTGGTCTAAGCCAGAGAAAGTACTTATTTACCTGATTCAGTGACATTTGTTAGAAGGAACAATCGATCAGCAGAAGAGAACATCAGTTTGTGAGTGTTTTGTCTTGTTTTCTCATTACTGCGCAGCATCCACATTTAACCTTCACACACACAGAGAGTCTTTGTCCGAGAGGATCCAGTGCATCTGTGAGATCCGGGAATGCTTTCACATCTGGCTCAGACTTTACATCAGCCTGGCCTACATCACAGCGACGAGAGCCTTTAGTGTTACAGAGGAGACCGAAGCATCAGGTCAGCGTCTGCTTTTCTCTGGGATCGACAGACTCGTCTGCGTTTGTCCTCCTCAAACACTCTGATGCTCTGAACCTCACATTCGACTGAAGACTCTCGGCCGACGGCAACAGATCTGTGAATCAAAATCTACATCAGAGAAGAAAACCGAATCTCTTCATGTCCCTACAAACAACTCCACAGGTTGAGACGCACAATGCTCGTTTCTCAATCGTCACCAGCTCGAATTTCAGTCCCAGAGGGACATCTGATCTCGTAGCCTGAGCCTGTAGCAAACCAATTTACTCCAAATCACACGCAGCCCAAAAAAGAGCCAGCGAAGCACATTTCTCTGTAAAGCGCCACTGTGAGAATATTTAACATTCTGCCTTTCATACGGCAAAACGCTGGAAAAACATTCTGTATTTTAACTTCACTTAACATGAGACACCAAAGCAAATTGAATAATATAGTCATTTATATTCCATTCAGAGGGAGGGGAAGGAGATTTATTCGGTGCTGAATGGATGGAAAGTGACCTTCTTCACAAAACCACCGTTCTGCTCTCAAAGCTGCAGTTACTCTAACGATCCCCGGGTGATAGTTCTGTTTAGAAACGACTCCTGTTGAGAAACGTCTGTCAGGAGACACACAGAGATCATAACTCAATGTGGAAGAGCTTTCAAAACACAAGAAATCAATGTAAAATGCCAAAACTGTCACAGCGTTACAACCACTAACAGTGGTTGCATTGAGTTCATATATTTGATCAGTTAATTCGAACCCATGACCTTCATGCTTTAGCGCTGTCTTCTACTGCTTGAGCAAATTAATCCTGTTAGTAAACTGCTGCAAATGGTCAAACAAACTATTATTTAATTTATGGAAAATAGCAAGTATATCAATAACTAAAAATTCCATCAGGTAACTTAAAGGTCCCATATTGTACACCTTTCTGGAGTTTTATTTTAGGTTTTGATGTCCTTAAGAATATATATTTGCGATCTCAATATATTTTTACAGCTCTTCTCTCAGGAGCTCTGCTAAGAACAGGTCGATTTTGTCCCGTCTAATTAATATTCATGAGCCTCTCTTCTGATTGGCCTGTTGTTTTCTGAGTGACGCACGGCTAGGCCAACCACAGGTAACTAGTTAGTGCCGACGTCACAATTACGTGCTAAGCTGGAAGCAAAACAAAGGGAGAACTGGAGGCGACCCATTCAAACCAGCACAGATTCGGCTACATAAGGAGCTTAAAATATCATCTTGGTGTGATGTTGGGTGCCAGAATCGACGTAATACAACCTCAAATTAGAAATTTGATCACATACATGCTGCCACTGCCAGACACAAAACCAACGACAGCTGTGGTTAAACGCGATAAAACGAGCATACTGGACAGAAACCATCATCAAAAATGCTTGTGTTTGCAGCGCACACTTCTTATCAGAAAAGGTTCAATAAAGTATTGTCTTTTGTTGTTATGAGCGCCTCTAAAGATTTCTTGCATCTCACAACTGTCGTGTATGAAATAATGTCTGTGTGCATGTGTGTAAACAAACTGACGATTTATATATAATCATTTGTAATTGTATACATTGTTGTGATTAATTGTGACTGGAATGTAGCTGTAAAAATAGTCACCTGCTGAAATTGAAATGTATTTACATCTTCATCATGACTAGATAGACACGGTGAGTTAGTCTTTACTATACATGTTAGACGTGATCCAGCTCATAGTAACAATCCTGTCAGATCGTCCATGCTTTGAGTGAGTGTTAATGGTCAGCTGATCTGGTTTCGTCCGTTAAAGTTAACCTTTTCCACATGTTTGCGTGTTGCTCAGCAATGGCATGGATGTGATGTTGTCAGGAGTTTACGACACAGAATAGGACACATGCTTATTCCATAACTGTTTTATTTCCTATTTGGGTTTATGTATATGCTTTATTTTTTTAAGATTAACTTTTTTTTTCCAAGTCATTGTTAGATGCCAGTGTTGACTATCATAGATATCCAAATAACTGATTTCAAAAACAGTATCATAGCTACTAAACTATTTCTTGTTATGATTTCAAATCTGTATTTAACCTCAGAATGATCTCATGTGCTTTAAAATTAAATTATTATAGGCCTAATTTTAATTCAAGTGATGAAGGATTCTGAAAGTCTGACAGTAATCAGTGTTGAGTTCTACTGTATGGTGTAAATGTTTGAAAACGATTAACAGTTGAAAACATTAGAAATTTAGAAAAGCAATCGAATGTAATCAGTTACATTACTATAATAAAGTAATTGAAGTAGTTACACAACTTATTACATTTTAAATAGCTTGTAACTTGTAATCTGTAAACGATTACATTTCCAAAGACGTCTTTCATTGTATTTAATGCTGATAAATAGAGGGGGGGGGGGATTACAAATAAATACTTCCCGCGTATTCTTAAACTTGGACCTCATTATTGAAGTACAAATCCAAGCACCAGAAGCAGCCCACACTCTCTAAGTTTCCTTTAATTTAAAAAAATATTCATAATATAATATATGCAAAATATGCATTTTCATTCATTCAAAGGCTATATGGTTGCAATAATATTTTAGCTCAAAACTTTAAGTGCCATTGTTTAAAATGCTTTATTGACTGACGTTTCATAGACCTTCAGTTGTTATGCTTTCAAATTCCATGCATTTGTAATTTAACAGTATTTCTTCTCCTAAATTACTACACTTGTGAAGTCACAATTCTATATTGGTACAATTTACTCAGGCCGATGACATTGTTTTTTAGAATAATTGTACAAACCCGATTCCAAAAAAGTTGGGACACTGTACAAATTGTGAATAAAAAGGAATGCAATAATTTACAAATCTCATAAACTTATATTTTATTCACAATAGAATATAGATAGCATATCAAATGTTGAAAGTGAGACATTTTGAAATGTCATGCCAAATATTGGCTCATTTTGGATTTCATGAGAGCTACACATTCCAAAAAAGTTGGGACAGGTAGCAATAAGAGGCCGGAAAAGTTAAATGTACATATAAGGAACAGCTGGAGGACCAATTTGCAACTTATTAGGTCAATTGGCAACATGATTGGGTATAAAAAGAGCCTCTCAGAGTGGCAGTGTCTCTCAGAAGTCAAGATGGGAAGAGGGTCACCAATTCCCCCAATGCTGCGGCGAAAAATAGTGGAGCAATATCAGAAAGGAGTTTCTCAGAGAAAAATTGCAAAGAGTTTGAAGTTATCATCATATACAGTGCATAATATCATCCAAAGATTCAGAAAATCTGGAACAATCTCTGTGCGTAAGGGTCAAGGCCGGAAAACCATACTGGATGCCCGTGATCTTCGGGCCCTTAGACGGCACTGCATCACATACAGGAATTCTACTGTAATGGAAATCACAACATGGGCTCAGGAATACTTCCAGAAAACATTGTCGGTGAACACAATCCACCGTGCCATTCGCCGTTGCCGGCTAAAACTCTATAGGTCAAAAAAGAAGCCATATCTAAACATGATCCAGAAGCGCAGGCGTTTTCTCTGGGCCAAGGCTCATTTAAAATGGACTGTGGCAAAGTGGAAAACTGTTCTGTGGTCAGACGAATCAAAATTTGAAGTTCTTTTTGGAAAACTGGGACGCCATGTCATCCGGACTAAAGAGGACAAGGACAACCCAAGTTGTTATCAGCGCTCAGTTCAGAAGCCTGCATCTCTGATGGTATGGGGTTGCATGAGTGCGTGTGGCATGGGCAGCTTACACATCTGGAAAGGCACCATCAATGCTGAAAGGTATATCCAAGTTCTAGAACAACATATGCTCCCATCCAGACGTCGTCTCTTTCAGGGAAGACCTTGCATTTTTCAACATGACAATGCCAGACCACATACTGCATCAATTACAACATCATGGCTGCGTAGAAGAAGGATCCAGGTACTGAAATGGCCAGCCTGCAGTCCAGATCTTTCACCCATAGAGAACATTTGGCGCATCATAAAGAGGAAGATGCGACAAAGAAGACCTAAGACAGTTGAGCAACTAGAAGCCTGTATTAGACAAGAATGGGACAACATTCCTATTCCTAAACTTGAGCAACTTGTCTCCTCAGTCCCCAGACGTTTGCAGACTGTTATAAAAAGAAGAGGGGATGCCACACAGTGGTAAACATGGCCTTGTCCCAACTTTTTTGAGATGTGTTGATGCCATGAAATTTAAAATCAACTTATTTTTCCCTTAAAATGATACATTTTCTCAGTTTAAACATTTGATATGTCATCTATGTTGTATTCTGAATAAAATATTGAAATTTGAAACTTCCACATCATTGCATTCTGTTTTTATTCACAATTTGTACAGTGTCCCAACTTTTTTGGAAACGGGTTTGTACATAAATAGGTTAAGCAAAACAATTGTGATTATTTCTGAGAACTTTTTAACTGCAGGCAGACTTAGGCCTACATTATGGTACAGTATTTGGAGCATCCCTTATTATGTCCCTTATTTTCTTAAAGAATAAACACTTATTTTCTACAAGAATACACCAATAAAAACTATTTTCTTAAAGAATAAAATAAAGAATCACAATTGTTTCTTATTTTCCATTTCTGAAGATAATTGACAACCCTAATGCTGACGTAATTATCTTAGATATGCGAGCAAAAAATAATAGATAAAAAAAAAAAAAAGTATAATAGAAAGTGCAAAGGCTGCACCGAAAAGGCCAGTACAAATACAAAAAAAAAAAAAAATCAACTAAAAAAAACAAAACAAAAAAAACCAAAAACAAAGTGGGCCAGTCTAACGCATGAAATTCCAGGCCTGAAAACGAGTCCCACTCCCTGTTCCCAACACATCCCGCGCAGGGCTCTACAGTCTACTAATACTCTAATGAGAGTTAGCTGACATGTAGTTGCTTACTTCTAGTTAGTAGAATGTCTGGCTATGGATATCATCATCTTCCTTTCTTCACATCAGACCGGACGTCATGAGTTGTTCTGGAGCGCAGTCGTGTAACACACACACCTCAGCCGTGTCAGTCACTAAATAATGTTATTGTGGCCTGAAGAGCGTGTGGGTGATGATCTGTGTTCAGCAGTGAGTCATTACGCTTCAGTCACCACACACACACACCGTTACACAGGAGAAAACCCCTCCAGATCAAGCAGAACCACTGACACGCCAGTGAGTGATTGCATTATGAAGACGCATGTTTATTTCTTCAGAATAGCATCACTGATGAATTAAGAACCAGAGCAGGAGCTTGAATTAAGCCGTGTTGATTTCATGTGACTTGAACACGCGTGTTCCTGATGAGAGACAGGCGTGTGTAATCAATCCCAGAGTAATGACCAGCAGATGGTTCGGGGGACGGCAGCAGATTTGACTTATTACGAGGGTCCTTGATGTGTTTAACTGAACAGGCTGTTCACGGATCCCACGAGAGCCTCAGACAGACTCGTGCCAGTCGCTTCACAGAAACAAACTATATTTCCCCATCAACCAAGAAAAAAGACAAACTGATCTCTAGAAGGCAAATCCAAAATCTGGCATCCCACATTATAGCTGCTTTTAGGTAGGTTGGTTGTAAAAACAGCAGCAGCAGGTGGATTTACAGCAGCCTTTAAAAGTGTTTAGGCACTTTTGGACACTTAAGTCACATTTAAAACGGCTGAATTTCACTGCATTTGATACATTCAAATGATGCTGCGTAGTTCGCATTGTTGAAAAAAACAGCATATGCTGGTTAGGTATGTTTTGAAGCATGGCTGCTGGTTTAAGCTGGTCCTAAACTGGTCCTGAGCAGGAGCTAGTTGCTTAAAACCAGCTTAAACCAGCTCATGACCAGCTAAGGACCAGATTAAACCAGCAGCCATGCTTCAAAACATACCTAACCAGCATTTGCTGTTTTTTTTAGAACTTGAAATCAGTTTTCCTCACAGGAATCACATTCACTGTCAACATGATCCACAAAGTTTGATAATCAGAAAGTCCAGATAAATGCTAATTGGCTTTATATTCCTAATTTTACATTTTTATTTGTGGCTCAATGTACAAACAGATTTTGAGGCCGCTGTGCATTGTATTCATGTCGAAAATCTGGAATTTTTTCCCTCACTTCAACCTATAATTATTATTATTATTGTTAAGTCTTATTTAAATGTTCTGTTCTCATGTCAGATATGCATGTATGTATGCATGCATGTATGTACCAAGAGCTTCTTAAAAACCACAACAAATTCCTTGTGTGTTTGCGCACACTTGGTGAATTAAGCTGATTCTGATTCTGATAAATAAACCAAACATATTACAACATGAAGCATGAAGGACAGCTCCACTGAAGCTCATCTCAGATGAACCTGGAGATCGTGATCATCGGGTTTAGTTCATGAAGCTCCAGTTCTACTGAGAAACACACACCAAATACTGAGAAATTCTCATACAGCATTTTCACTAGTGGTCTCAGACGTTTGCACTGCACTTACATTATAACAACCTGCTGGGGAAACTGAAGGTCATGTATTTAAACTGTGTTATGATCAGATAAACAAGCTGGAATGAGATGCAATCAGAAACGGGAGGAGTTTAACATTCCAGTCAGGAGAGTCTTTGGCAAAGCTATTTTTGTGAGTAGGTGGAGAACGCTAGATGAGAATGCAATCCCAGAATGCCTCGCTCCTTCTCCTGCGCACAGACCAAAATACATCTTTGTTACATCACGGCCACCTGTGCATCTGTACGCACGCTGTATCTTCTGGAGCGGAAATTACGCCGCAAAGAAAAGGTCACACGGTTTGATGAACTTCTCACATCAGGTGAGATGAGATCAGTCATTGATCACTCTGACGGACGGATCAATTTTATTAGTCCTCTAATGCACCCATTTGAAACTCCCTGAGAGTCACGATCCTCCCTGTAAATGTGCAAACGGAGAAAACAGAGCACACACAATAAACCTCTATCACTTCTCAAACGCTTTTAAAAGACACATTACAATAGGAATCTGAAATGACTCCTGCTACAGCGAGGTCGAAAAAATACATATTTAATTTTGCTTCTAATTGCCGTTTATGGCCCCCGAGCACACCGCTAGACAAACTATTACACGAATCTAATGGTTATTGTCTTTCCAGCCTTCACTACACGCAGAACATCTGACGCAGTATAAACATCACATGTACGGATGAGCGCAGGAGCGATGGATCATGGGTAATTCAGCCTTGGCGAGGTCTGTGGGATGCCGGCCGAGGAGCGCTTGGGCTTTGACTGATTTATTAAGCGCCAGCGGCTGGCAGCAGATCACAGGCGGCATGCCCTCATCATAAAATCTGTCTAAAGCATTTACCTGCATGAAAATCAACCCATTAACTCATAAATAATGTCAGTCAGATCTCGTCTGATGGGGAAAATCCTGGACAATAATTTGTGCCCCAAAGAAAAACACTAATGAACACTGTCCATCTGTCTGTCATCTGTCTTTCTGTGATCTCTCTGTCCATCTTTATGTCTGTCCTTCCATCTGTCAGTTCATCTTTCTGTAATCTGTCTTGTCCATTTATCTATCTGTCGGTCCTTCTGTCTGCACATCTGTTTGTCTCTCTGTCTCACTCTGGTCTGTCTCCTTCCTCACTGAACTCACTGTTGTTTAGAAACTTTGAGAGAGAACTGAACTGAAGCTCCAGATCACACAGTGAGACGAGACTTGACAAAGACATTCAGAGCAACTCAAACACAAGAGAAAATGAGCGCTACAAGAACACTAAAATCTCATATTCAAACCTGCCATGTCGACGGTTCATGTGAGAACCAATGCTGCTTGTGTGCAGATTCTTCTGATTCTAAGGGGCTTCAATCAAACTGAGACGATCTTGCACACATCAAAAACACACCAGATCTGTGACAGACTCTCACTGAATAACAGCTTGAAGGGGACATCAGATGACCATTTTCCACAAGTTGGTATGATTCTTTAGGGTCTTAATGAAAAGTCTATAACATACTTTGGTTAGAATTTCTCAATGGTAGTGTAAAACAACACCCTTTTTACCCTGTCAAGATCAGCTCTGTTCATAGCGAGCCGTTTCGGTGCATGTCCCTTTAAATGCTAATGAGCTCTGCTGACCCCGCCCCTCTCTTCCGTGGGGTGACGAGCCGTTCTCATGAGACTGTAAACTTTAGCTGCAGTTAGCCGCAGAACTTGCTAACTAGCACATTATTAGGAAAGGCGATTTGCAAAGATTCATTAAAAAACCTTATACTCAGTTCTTCTGTAGGTGAGGCTGGATCACGAATGATTCGCGCGAACATAAATGCGTTTAGGTTGATCAGGGGCGCATTCCCTTCAAAAACAAACGTAATCCTCTGTGTCTTCAGCAGCTCAGATGTCAGGAGTAAATGACGACTGCTATGTTTATTATTACAGCCAACATCAAAACACCTCAATCGCTTAATCTGAGACATTTTGTCTACATCTGCTACGGCGGTGAAACAATGGCGGATTGTTTACAGCTCAATCAGGGCGGAGCTGTGATAAAATGCATATTTTCATCAGTGAAGAATGTAACTCACCATCTTTCTTCTTTCTTTATTGAATAAGCTTCATGTTTTCAATATTTTTCAGTATTTACAAATCTTCACGCTTCAATATTTTGGCAATATTGTCGACTTGATTTGACAGACACTATTGGAAGAGAACTGAACTAAGCTGGACATCACTGAATCAACCGAGTTTACCTGAAATATTGACTGTTTGCTATTGACCTCTTTTTAGAGCTGCTTTACCACAGAATTGAATTTGCATTATTGACACTATTTTCCTGATTAATTCTGTAAAGCTGCTTTGACACAATCTGTATTGTATAAAGTGCTATAGGAATAAAGATGCCTTGACTTTTCACTTTTTTCAACAGGATCACTGACAAAGCTGAATAAAAACACAGTTAATGTTTTAATAGCAGTTTAAAAGTAAAATACTGACAACACTGGTACTAGCGGTGTAAAAACTAGTCACTATTTTAACCAGCTCCAGTTCAACACGTCAATCTGGTTCTTTCACCTGTCCTGTGAATCCGTTGTATGCTTTCCCTCCTCTTTTGTTTGAGTCTCCCTTGTCTTCCTGCGATTGTCGGCTGACATTTTAGATTCTCGCAGCAAACACGCCACGTCAGGCTGCAGAATTTCCCCAGAGCGATTCTTTTCATCTGCTGTTTCTGACCTTCTGATGGCGTCTCAAAGCTTTTTTCTGGCATAAACACGGGTAATAGCAGAGCGCAATCTCTCCAATCGCTCGCCAATCAGATGCTACAGCCATGCAATTTCTTAGCGCGGAGCCCAAATGCCTGGAGGACCAGAGCATTTGTAGGCTTTCCCTGCGGCCGTGTTTCTAACGGCCCCGGAGCGGCAGACGTCAGAATCAGGGGCCGAAGATCCACTCGCAACCTGACAGGCTGAAAAAGACCGAGAGATACAGAGAGACAGAGAGAGAGAGATGAGCAGGGCAGCTGTGGAGACGGGCTGCTCCTGTTCTCTTAGGAAGCCCACAATCACAATGATGGATGAGAGAGAAAGAGGAGAGCTATTCATCCATCCATGTGTCAGGCCAGTCAATGAGGGCAAACACACACACACTTACACTCACTCACACACTCACACACACAGAGATCTTAGCGTTGCGTTTGTCACTATCGACCACAACATTCTTTTGAATAGACTTGAAAACTTTGTTGGCATTAGTGGAAGTGCATTGGCATGGTTCAAATCGTACTTATCTGACCGCCATCAGTTTGTAGCAGTGAATGAAGAGGTATCATAACGATCACAAGTGCAGTATGGAGTACCTCAAGGCTCAGTACTAGGACAGTTACTTTTCACGCTTTACATGTTACCCTTGGGAGATATCATCAGGAGACATGGTGTTAGCTTTCACTGTTATGCTGATTATACTCAGCTCTATATTTCTTCACGGGCTGGCGAAACATACCAATTTGAAAAACTAACGAAATGCATAGTCGATATAAAAGACTGGATGATGAGTAATTTCTTACTGCTAAATTCTGAAAAAACAGAGGTGTTAATTATCGGACCTAAAACCCCCACAAGTAATAACCTAGAACACTGTCTAACACTTGATGGCTGCTCTGTCAATTCTTTGTCATCAGTCAGGAACCTAGGTGTGCTATTTAATAGTAATCTCTCCTTTGACAGCCACGTTTCTAGCAATTGCAAAACTGCATTTTTCCATCTCAAAAATATATCTAAATTGCGACCTATGCTCTCAATGTCAAATGCAGAAATGTCAATTCATGCGTTTATGACCTCAAGGTTAGATTATTGTAATGCTTTATTGGGTGGTTGTTCTGCACGCTTAATAAACAAATTACAGATAGTTCAAAATGCAGCAGCTAGAGTTCTTACTAGAACCAGAAGTATGAGCACATTAGCCCGGTTCTGTCAACACTGCACTGGCTCCCTACTAAACATCGTATAGATTTTAAAATCTTGTTAATTACTTAAAAAATCCTGAATGGTTTAGCACCTCAGTATTTGAGCGAGCTCTTATCGCATTATAGTCCTTCACGTCCACTGCGTTCTCAAAACTCTGGCCATTTGATAATACCTAGAATATCAAAATCAACTGCAGGCGGCAGATCTTTTTCCTATTTAGCACCCAAACTCGAATTGCCTTCGATTATGAACACGATATTGCCTAACTTGTCATTGAACTACGGCTCTGTGCAGTAAATGCTGCTCTATCTGAAAGCAGGTGATGGCGATTTACTGCTAATCATGGAACCGGCTTTACTGACTAGATGTGCATGATAATCAAATTCGATTAATTGCACAGCCCTACTCTGCCAGTTTAAATCTAGATTAAAGACCCATCTCTTTAACCTGGCTTACACATAACACACTAATACGTTTCTATTATTCAAATCCATAAAGGATTGTTAGGCTGCATTAATTAGGTCAACCAGAACCGGGAACACTTCCCATAACACACGATGTACTTGTTACATCGTTAGAAGTATGGCATCTACGCTAATATTAGTCTGTTTCTTTCTTATTCCGAGGTCACCATAGCCACCAGATCAGATGGTGGATCAGCACCTAGAGACGACCTCTACAGCCCTGAACGTCAGCGGAGACCAGGACACCTAGATGAGCCCCAGAGACAGATCCCCAGTGAAGACTTTGTCTCCTAGACGGCCATCGGGACAAGACCTCAGGAACCAGATGAGTCCTCTGCTCAAACTGCTGGTTCGTCTGGCCAGAGGAGAACTGCCTAGTATCATATAGTCAAGTCAAGTCACCTTTATTTATATAGTGCTTTTAACAATACAGATTGTGTCAAAGCACTTAACAGTATCAAGTTGGAGGATAGAGTGTCAGTAATGTATAATAATAAGATTAAACACTCAATTTTCAGTTAAAGGCATTTCATTATTGAATTCAGAGATGTCATTATCTAGCTCAGTTTAGTTTAAATAATATCTGTGAAATTAAATTGACGATAATCGCTAGAAATTAAGTGTCCCCAACTGAGCAAGCCAGAGGCGACAGCGGCAAGGAACCAAAACTCCCTCTGAGACAGAGTGGAGAAAAAAACCTTGGGACAAAACCAGGCTCAGTCGGGGGGCCAGTTCTCCTCTGGCCAGGATATTATTGTTTATTTATTGTTTACTTATTGTTTAGTGTAAATATATAGTGACTAGGACTAGGAGACTGAGCCTGGTTTCTCCCAAGGTTTTTTCTCCATTCTGTCACCGATGGAGTTTTGGTTCCTCTGGTTTGCTTAGTTGGGGACATTTAATTTCCAGCGATATCGTTGACTTGATTGCACAGATACTATTAGAACTGGACTGAGCTGGATGATGACATCTCTGAATTAAATGATGATCTGCCTTTAACTGAAAATTGAATGTTTACTATACTAGATACTACATACTATGATACTGTAAAGCTGCTTTGACACAATCTGTATTGTTAAAAGCGCTATAAAGGTGACTTGACACACACTCACACGCGCACACGCACACACTAACACACACACTCACTCACTCTCTCTCTCTCACACACACACACACACACACACACACACGCATTCACACTCACAAGCACACACACACACACAGATCACTCCTGTAAAATGCGTCAGCATGAAGCCACATCAGAAGCATCTGCAGCAACATCAGAGCATCTTTGATGAGGACCGCTGAAGAACACAGAGCGAGAGAGAGACGTCCTCGAGTTCACTTGAACTTCATCTGAGCTCTGATCGAGGCACAAACAGGAAGAGCCGCGTGATGTCGTTTCCTGCACCGCTGCGCTAACAGAGACTCTCCCGAAGCCACACAAAGTGTCTTTCATTCCTCTCCTGCCAGCCCAACGGCAGCCGCTCGTATTAATCTTGTGTGGCAGAGTAATTTATAATATCTGACATGTAAAGAGGGAGATGTGAGGTCTGGACGGGTCTGAAGGGTTCCGGTAGTTAGCGGCTCACTCCGGACGTACGCCAGCAAACCCCAGCAATGTCAAGAAACAATTCCAGCTAACGAAGTGCCATCGGCACAGCAGCCGGTTTATGATTTATGAGCTCAACTCATGCAAACACAGAATACAAACAGACTTTTAATGACATCAAGTCTTTCTTAACCCTATCATATTTGATACATGAATATCTAAGGAGTGATCAACGTGATAAAACTTGCTGTTAAAGGGTTAGTTCACCCAAAAATGAAAATTCTGTCATTAATTACTCAACCTCATGTCGTTCCAAACCTGTAAGACCTTTGTTCATCTTCGGAACACAAACTAAGATATTTTTGATGAAATCTGAGAGCTCTCTGACCCTCCCACACACAGCAATGTAATTAACACGATCAAGGTCCAGAAACATAGTTAGATCCGTGTGTGTGTGTTAGTGTGTTTGAGCGTGTGTGTGTGTGTGTGTGTGTGTGGCGTGTGTGTGTGTGTGTGTGTGCGTGAGTGTGTGTGTGTTAGTGTGCGTGTGGTGTGTGTCTGTGAGTGTGAGTGTGAGTGTGGTGTGTGTGTGTGTGTGTGTGTGTGTGTAGTGTGGTGTGTGTGTGTGAGTGTGAGTGTGGGTGTGTGTGTGTGTGTGTGTGAGTGTGCGTGTGTGTGTGTGTGTTGCGATGGCGTCTGACTGTGTGATTAGTGTGGAGTGTGTGGCTCGGTGTGTTGAGTGTGAGTGTGTGGGTGTGTGGTAATGGGTGTGTGTGTGTGTGTGTGTGTGTTTACAGCAGCTCATCAAACGAGCGTCTGCACCTGTGAACACTGATCTCACTGTTGGAGAGGTGCTCGAGTGTTTGAGTGTGAGGATGATGAGGATGATGAGGATGTGGCTAATAGGGCATCTTGGGTTTTCTGTGCCGTCGGGCATCACAGTGCCGCAGGCGTGTCGTCCAGAGGGAGCGTGTCTGTGTCCAGATGTAATTGGCACCTGTGAGAGCACACACCTCTGCTTTACTGATTGAGACACTCCTGAGATCTCCAGACAAACTCCAGGTAAGATCACTGAGCTCTGTGCTCAGACAGATAGAGAGCGAGCGATTAGATCACGCAGCAGCTTTAACAATCCCACAGAGGAAACTAAACACTGTGATGCTCTGTAAGTGCCGTCAATAGCGAGGGCATTAGCTTTCCCAGTGTGTGTCAGCGGTGATTGTTGAGAAAGAGACGTTTCAGTGACTCCAGAATTACAGCTGGTGATTCACGCAGCATCAGCAGAAAACACCATCGGCCGCCGCTCCGGCGTAACCATGGCAACGTCAATCCATCCGATCGATATTAAATTCAATTAAATGCTTCTGAGCTAATGAGGAGGCGTACGAGCGTGACAGAGCTGAGGATCGCGGAGTATCATGTCCGACAGGAAAACGAAACATTTCACAGCTACATATACGTCACACGCTGAAATACGATGCATTTTAACACAGCGCTAATATTAATGCAATTCAAATGAACAACTCTGACCTGTTTAAAATGCATCGTCGCATATACACGACAACAGAAACGTGCTCACTGCAGGAAACACGAAGAGTCTGACGAAGAGAAACGCAGGACGAGAAATATATAAATAAATAAAAGCAATTAAAGAGAATCAGTCAGTAAATAAAAGCTGCTGCAGCGCGAGCTCAGATCTCTGCAGGGTTAAACCAGACTTTGAAGTGAACGTGTCTTATCTGACCCAAACAGACCCGCTGCTCCCTGACAAGGGCCCTCAGAGCTTGAAACACCTCCCAGGACAGAAGAGCCACCGGCCTCAGATCCACAACACACACACACACACTCACACACACACAATCTCACACACTAAACACACACACACACACACTAAACACACACACACACACACACACTAAACACACACACAATCTCTCTCTCACACACACACACACACACACTAAACACACACACACACACACACACACACTAAACACACACACACACTAAACACACACACACACTAAACACACACACACATTAAACACACACACACAAACACTAAACACAGACACACTAAACAGAGACACACTAAACAGAGACACTAAACACACACACACACACACACACACTAAACACACACACACACACACACACACACACTCACACTCACATACACTAAACACACACACACACTAAACAGACACACACACACACTAAACATACAAACACCCACTCTCACACACAAACACTAAACACACACACATTATACACACACACACCTAAATTGAGTTGAAACGCAACAAACACTATTTATTTAATGCTAAAGAGAAAACCAGAATGTGAGACTAGACTTGATCAGCTGGTGTTAAATTACTGTGTAATTATTAACGAGATTTTAAAATCACCTACAACAGCATCTCTCTCTCTCTCTCTCTCGTTCTGTTGTTCTCTCATTCTCTCTAAACTTCACGGCTTTTTAAACACATTTCTGAACTTTCAATAGGCATGGAAACATTTATGAATTTCAGTTCAATTACATTAATATTCTGCATCCTGTCGGTTCCCTCGACTCAGATTCAGGGCTCCAGCTTAATTCAAAAGCTTGATCATAATGCTCCTGTATTCTGGAATAACATGCACCGATGAATCAGAGCTGGAGCATGCATGGAGAAAATAACCAGTCCTTTTGGATTTTATGTTGACAGTCATATAAAAACAGAAAAGGAACAGAAGCGCGCGAGAGAGAAACAGGAGAAAGTTTACTGCTGACGCACCACACTATCATTAAACCACAGAGCAGCTCTGGTCCGGTCTGGATCAGCACCTCGATGAATTATTGAAACAGCCCACAGACACTCGGACATCTGATTATTCCTGATTTAACCCTCGCTGACACACAAACAAACACACACTCACTTCTGAGAGTCAAGATGCTGGATCCAAACATCAGGCCACACGCGTCAGAACCTCCACAGAACTGAATCTGTGCGTTTAACCAGACGACTGAAGCCAGCACACACACCACAGACACACAGATGAATGAACATTACATACAAATGCATCTGCAAATACAAATATGATCATATGGGAGGACCCGAAAAGCATATTGACACTTCGGTCACATTTAAAATGTCTGAATGTCACTGCAATAGAAAGAAAACATCAAACCTGCTCTCAAACGATGCTGGATCTTTAACCAGCTGCTGTTTAGTTCAGGTGTGGAGAACCACATTTACCATCAACATGATCCAAACACTGATGATCAGAAATTTATAACTATACACTGTAAAAAATGACCGTGAAAAAACCTGTTAAATGCCGTAAACTGACGTTCCCAGAATTCCCTGCGTTGCATTTCAAATAGTGTTAGAATTTGATGTTTTTTCTTTGAAATAACTATGTTTCTTTTTAGTTTTTTCTTCTCAGTTATGTTTATTAGGGTTGTATGTTACATCTAATGTTGTTAAATTAATGTTTATTGCATATTTCAGTTTATTGAGATCATCATGATGGTGATCAGTGTTTGTGTGAATGATGCTTCTTCTATATATGTTATTATTTAAAAGCTGTTTTGGTTCATCATGTGACTCTCATCAGCTCCTGCTTTTGGTGGTTATCAGTGTATTACAAAGATACAGATTTCAGTGCTTCAATAGATTGGTATATTAACATTATATCAGTTAATGAAATTACGGTATTTAAAAATAAAATTAAACGTAAACTAAAATGTTACCGTAAATTTTTACGGTAATATTCGAACAATCATTATATTACTATATTATAGATATTATATATATATATATATTTTTATATTAGTATATTTCATTTTCTGAAACCTAACATACCTAATTTTCTAAAATGCTTTGAGTAAAAAGTCTACTCTTGCTGTAATTTGCCACTTGTTTTGATATTTTGATTTATATTATGCAAAGATGTGTAAACATTCTTAAATATTTTGTGTACAAATACTTTCTGTGCAGTATATCAACATAATATCCTACACTGCAAAAAATGCTTTTCTTACTAGATTTTTTTTGTCTTGTTTCCAGCCAAAATATCTAAAAATTCTTAAATCAAGAAGGATTTTCTAGACAAGTAAAAATAATTGTCTTGTTTTCAGAAAAAACAAGTCAAAATAAAGTGAGTTTTTGTTTTCTGTTTGACATAAGATTATTTTTCTTACCCCATTGGCAGATTATTTTGCTTGTTTTTGCTAGTTTTTTCTAAAAACAAGACAATTATTTTTACTTCCTTCTTGATTTAAGAATTTTTAGATAATTTGGCTGGAAACAAGACAAAAAAGACGTTTTTTAAAGAGCACTTGATCTGTAAATCATCTGAAGCATGCAAAGATCTAAAAAAGTCAGTTTTACATTCATTTTAAATTATCGATATTTGAAGACATGTTCTAACTGTCTATTTAACATCTGTCAGGAAATGTTTCGGTCTGTTTTCCAGATGAAGATGCACGTATCAAACAGACTGTGATGTATGAGCACTAGTGATGCCAGCATGAACTATAGCGTCTATAGAGCGATCATTACTGCGTCAATACCACACACGTGCTTAAACCCTCCGTCCATATCTCAGTACCTGGATGTGATGCTGTTGGCACGGTTTAGCACATTAGCAGCTTTCACGTGTGAACAGAGAGAGCTGGAATATTCGGTCGAGTGTTTGGACGAGGCTGACAGAAACTGGGTCACTTACAGTCAACACAGAAGCGCTCGAGCGTTTGGGCTCAACGTCGCTCGCTATCTCGTCTTTAATAGAGCTTCTCGTGGCTGTTTTCCTTCTCTGCATGTCCTCACATCATCACCTAAACGATGTCTGAAACTCTGACCCGAATCCACCACCCGAGGGTCTCGACGTCAAACACGCCCCGATACTATATATCTACACTATATTGCCAAAAGTATTGGCACCCCTTCTAATGAACAGGTTTGACTACTTTAGTAATTTCTATGAGTACAAATCTTAATGTTAAAGCATATAATGATATTCTAGGAAATTGTGTGCTTCTAATATTATAGCAACAGTTTGGACTCTTTTCTATTCTAACATGACAATGTCTCTGTGTATAAGACAAGGTTCAAAAAGAAAATGATTGATTGAGTCAGTGTGGAAGAACTTGACTGGTCTGCATAAAACCAAGTCCTAATCCCAGTTTAACACCTCTGGTGTGACTGTAAATGCAGACCTTGAGCCACAAACTCATCACCAAACACCAATGACTTGTACATACACTATATAGACAAAAGTATTGGCACCCCCTTCTTTAGAACAGAAAAATGCACTTCCAAATCTGTGGAAACAACGATGGGAACATAATTCATGTATTTAAAAATTGTATTTCATCTCTGTTGCAACAGTTTTGTAAGTGTCTAAAATGACTGAACCCATATGTACAAGTCATTGGTGTTTGGTGATGAGTTTTTGTCTCAAGGTCTGCATTTACAGTCACACCAGAGGTGTTAAACTGGGATTAGGACTTGGTTTTATGCAGACCAGTCAAGTTCTTCCACACTGACTCAATCAATCATTTTCTTTTTGAACCTTGAGAAGGGGGTGCCAATACTTTTGGCAATATAGTGTATATCTATATTTGGCATATGTATTGTCACCTTCTTTACTTAGTTTATGTTTTTTTTCTTATACGTTATATGTTTGGTACATGGGATTCTGTATTTGGAACATGTAAACATTGTCACATGCTTTACTCGCATAATAAAAAAATTTAAAAATCACGCCTCGATACGAGCAGAACAGATGAGAACAGAGTCCGGTGAACATGAACATGGTCTCCTGGAGGCTCGTTTCGTCCTGATGAACCACAATCATCATCTGCATTTACAGCATCACATGATCACAATCCAGAGAATCAGTGTTGTGATATTCTTTCCTGAATTTGAATCCAGAATACTGAAAAATGCAATGAAACTCAAAGGCCATGAACACGCTTTAAAGTTTCAGAAGAGACGACCGCGTTTAACACGGGAGAGAATCTCCTAATAACAGCTTTGTGTGTGCGTGGAACACAACTCGCTCTCTAAACTGTTGCAACTTAATATTACATATCACAGCAACCGAAGACTGATTATATTCTGCAACAGAGCCGTCACGCTTTGATTTAGTTTTGAAGGGTGCTTTGCAGTCTTGAAGGGTTGCCATGTCCACTTATCAAGTGTCTTTGGTCTTGTTCTTATTTCCAAGAAAATGTGTTTGGATATGAGTTTAATATTTGTTTGTTCTTATTTCGCAGTTTCAGCTTTCTTACAGCAAGATCTGGAAACACTATTGAGTCAAGAAGCACTTGATTTCTCACATCACAACTCTATACATACACTATATTGCCAAAAGTATAGAGTATTATAGTGTTCCTGTGGCTCAGTGGTAGAGCATTGCGTTAGCAGCGCAAAAGGTTGTGGGCTCGATTCCCAGGGAACACACATACTGATAAAACATGTATAGCCTGAATGCACTGTAAGTCACTTTGGATAAAAGCGTCTGCTAAATGCATAAATGTGAAATGTAAATTGAGATTAAAATTGAGATTTATGCATCATCTGAAAGCTGAATAAATAATATTTCCATTGATATATGGTTTGTTATGATAGGACAATATTTGTAAATCTGGAATCTGAGGGTGCAAAAAAATCTAAATATTGAGAAAATCACCTTTAAAGTTGTTCAAATGAAGTTCTTAGCAATGCATATTGCTAATCAGAAATTAAGTTTTGATATATTTATGGTAGGAAATTTACTAAATATCTTCATGGAACATGATCTTAATATCCTAATGATTTTTGGCATAAAAGAAAAATGTATAATTTTGACCCATACAATGTATTGTTGGCTATTGCTACAAATATACCTGTGTTACTTATGACTGCTTTTGTGCTCCAGAGACACATATATTAAGAACAGTATTCTTAAGTGTTACACTGAATTCCGCACAAGACCGGAGCGTATAAAAGCACACCGGCACTAATATGAGAGCAAACACACCTCCTGTCAGGTGCTTTAGCATCACATCATCGATCTGACACGACAAAGCACTCACACACATGAGCGTGTGCATCACGAGAGCTCTCTCACACGCGTGCATCGTCCTCTCGCATCTCAGATCTCCGTGCATCATTGATGAGGAGTCTTCAGACCAAACCCAGGTTCAGTCGAGAGACGCCGGGTCACTGAAGGCCACAGACGCTCCAGATCTGAAGCACTGCAGGGGGTTTAATCACTGTTTTTCCTCGTCATGCATGATGTTTGGTGAACACTGGTGAGGGTGGATGCCATATTTAATTTGACAAATAAAAACACAGTCCAGTGCTGTACATAGGTCATGACTAATATTCATAACTCATGCTTTTGGACAAACAGTGTTTGTTTATTGAGTGACTGACTCATTCTCATTGATGTCAAATTATAAATTAATACTGTCCACAGGTTTATGAAGGTACACTTCGAAGTATAGTAAACAATACGTCAGTATGTTCTCTTAATGCCTTGTATTAGCAACACTTTAAAGTTTAAACATAAAACTGCTAACAGACCTACATTATTTTTTTCAAATTCATATTTACAAAATATGCTTGATTAATTATGCTCACAAACACTAGAATATGGACGTTACTGTACCTTCTGATCATTTCTCAGTATTTCTTGTTTTCAGTGCAAATGTCTTAAGATTCTTAAATCAAGATACTTTTACTGGAGAAGCAAAATGACATCTTGTTTTAATGAGAAACTGATTCAAATGTTTATGTTTATGATTATGAATGAAGTATCTGCCGAAAAAGAAAAAAAAATTGTCAGAAATAATCAAATTAACTCAAAGGGACAAGTTTGCATTGTCCATTGACAGATATGTGTTCTAATTTTAATCATAAACTCACTTCAATTTGTTCAATTTGTCAGAAAACAAGACTTCATGCTCATTTTACATGTATCTTGATTTAAGGATGTTTAGATATTTGTGCTGGAAAACAAGACAGAAATACTGAGTATGATTTTTGTGCAACACGTGCAACATTTATTACCACGGCTCTAAGAATTGAAGGCTTTCTGCGCTGATTTAAGACCTTTTTAGGGTGAATTAAGAATTTTTAAGACCCACAGAGAGTTCTTTTAAGACCCGGTCTCCGTAAACTGACAGACTATCCCGAGCTAAAGCTGCGTCTGCGATCTGCTCCGGAGACACCGGCTCGTCTGCTCAGAGACATTATCAGAGTCCAGCTCGTCTTATCGGCCCGCGGTCAGTAATTAGCAGAACTCACAGCGGTGCTATCAGCTGCTCCAGCGCCAGAGATCACATCTGTCTCAAGAGAGACACATTACTCACACACACTCACACACTCACTCACACACACACTCACACACTCACATACACTCACTCTCACATACACACACACACTCTCTCACACACACACACACACACATTCATTCTCTCTCTCTCTCACAAACACACACACATTCATCTCTCTCTCTCTCTCACACACACACACACACACATTCATCTCTCTCTCACACACACACACACACACACGCACACACACACACACATTCATCTCACACACACACACACACACGACTGGTTAATCTCCCTCGACACACACAATCACACACAATCACACACACAATAGCCGTGTGTTGAATCTCTCAGAAACATCACAAGAGCAGAATTTAATCAAACACACAGGTGTGTGTAACTGAACCAGAGCCTGTGATTCACTGCAGGATTGTGGGTAATGAACACAGTTTCAATCTTTCCGTTTCATAATCGTTTACTACAACATGCAGAGCAGATTTAGTGAATTCATCTACGAGGATGAGCAAACCGAGGCTTCTGTGCTATAGTAAAGTCCTGATGCGCATCTTCTGTTAAACATAAACGACAGGATGATGTCATGCAAATCATCCATTAGTAACTCCACTGCACACCTCAGACCACTTCCTCATCACTTCTAACCTCACACTAACTCCTGACATAGCACACGCCCCTTCGCAGGTTTCATCCGCACTACCTTCACCCTCTCAGTTTTCAGCACTCGACACAAACAGTGCTACTGACACTCTTTGCTTCACTCTAACATCTTGCTTAGACAACTTTTGCCCCCTTTCATCCAGACCAGCACGTGCTACCCCCTCTGCCCCCTGGTTGTCCGATGTTCTCCGTGAACATCGTGCTAAACTAAGGGCTGCAGAGAGGAAATGGCACAAATCCAAAAACTCTACCGACCTTACTGTGTATCAGTCACACCTCTCTTCCTTCTCTGCAAATGTCTCCACTGCTAAAATGACATACTACCAAAACAAAATTAACAACTGTTCCGACTCTCGCGCACTCTTCAAAACGTTCTCTTCTCTTCTCTGTCCACCTCCCCCTCCTCCTTCATCAACTCTTACAGCTGATGACTTTGCAACTTTCTTCACAAATAAAACAAAAACCATCAGTGACCAATTCCTCACACCACAAACTGATAATAACTTCATAATGACAAATACACAATCTCTCACCTCCTTTTCTCCTCTCTCGGAGACAGAGGTTTCCAAACTCATCCTTTCCAATCATCCCACTACTTGTCCGCTAGATCCTATCCCCACTCACCTCCTTCAAGCCATTTCTTCTTCGGTCGTACCTGCGCTTACTCACATTATCAACACCTCGCTTCACACTGGTACATTTCCCACAGCATTTAAGCAGGCTCGGGTAAGCCCACTGCTTAAAAAACCTGCTCTAAATCCAGCACTTTTAGAAAACTACAGAACGGTATCCCTTCTTCCATTCATTGCAAAGACACTTGAGCGAGTTGTGTTCAACCAACTCTCTCTGTTTCTTGCACAGAACAACATTCTGGACAACAACCAATCTGGCTTCAGAAGTGGCCACTCAACTGAGACTGCCCTACTCTCGGTTACAGAGATGCTCTCAATGTCAAATGCAGAAATATTAATTCATGCGTTTATGACCTCAAGGTTAGATTATTGTAATGCTTTATTGGGTGGTTGTTCTGCACGCTTAATAAACAAATTACAGATGGTTCAAAACACAGCAGCTAGAGTTCTTACTAGAACCAGAAGTATGAGCACATTAGCCCGGTTCTGTCAACACTGCACTGGCTCCCTACTAAACATCGTATAGATTTTAAAATCTTGTTAATTACTTATAAAGCCCTGAATGGTTTAGCTCCTCAGTACTTGAGTGAGCTCTTATCGCATTATAGTCCTTCACGTCCGCTGCGTTCTCAAAACTCTGGCCATTTGATAATACCTAGAATATCAAAATCAACTGCGGGCGGCAGATCTTTTTCCTATTTAGCGCCCAAACTCTGGAACAATCTACCAAACACTGTTCGGGAGGCAGACACACTCTGTCAGTTTAAATCTAGATTAAAGACCCATCTCTTGGGTCTTGGGTACCTGGCGTACACATAACACACTAATACACTTCTATTATTCAAATCCGTTAAAGGATTGTTAGGCTGCATTAATTAGATCAACCGGAACCGGGAACACTTCCCATAACACATGATGTACTTGTTACATCGCAAAAAGATTGACATCTACGCTAATATTAGTCTGTTTCTTTCTTATTCCGAGGTCACTGCATTCACCAGATCAGATGGTGGATCAGCACCTAGAGACGACCTCTACAGCCCTGAACGTCAGCGGAGACTAGGACACCTAGATGAGCCCCAGAGACAGACCCCCAGTGAGGACCCCGTCACCTAGAGAGCCATCAGGAAAAGACCTCGGGAACCTGTTGAGCCATCCAATCTGACTTTGCAGCAGTTGGAATTGAACTGCTGTGTCGTCTGGCCAGAGGAGAAATGGCCCCCCGACTGAGCCTGGTTTCTCCCAAGGTTTTTTTCTCCGTTCTGTCACCAATGGAGTTTTGGTTCCTTGCCGCTGTCGCCTCTGGCTTGCTTAGTTGGGGACACTTCATTTCCAGCAATATCGTCGACTTGATTGAACAGAAACTTTTTGAACTGAACTGAGCTGGACGATGCCATCACTGAATTCAACAATGAAATGCCTTTAACTGAAAATTGAGTGTTTAATCTTGTCATTTTACATTATTGACACTATTTTCCCATTTTGATATTGTGCAGTTGCTTTGTCACAATTTGTATTGTTAAAAGCGCTATATAAATAAAGGTGACTTGACTTGACTTGACAGAGGCCCTGAGACTGGCAAGAGCAGCTTCCAAATCCTCTGTACTCATCTTACTGGATCTGTCTGCTGCCTTTGACACAGTTAACCACCAGATCCTCATGTCCATCCTCAGAAAGATGGGCATCTCAGGAACCGCCCTCCTGTGGTTCGAGTCTTACCTCTCAGATAGGTCCTTCAGGGTGTCTTGGAGGGGTGAGATTTCAAAGTCACAACTTCTTGCTACTGGAGTTCCTCAAGGCTCAGTGCTTGGACCACTTCTCTTCTCCATCTACATGTCGTCATTAGGATCGGTTATTCAGAAGCATGGCTTTTCCTACCACTGCTATGCTGATGACACTCAACTCTGCTTCTCATTCCAACCAGATGATCCGACGGTAACTGCTCGCATTGCAGCCTGTCTGAGTGACATTTCTAGCTGGATGATGGACCATCACCTTCAGCTCAATCTTGCTAAGACAGAACTGCTCGTGGTCTCAGCCAACCCATCACTTCACCATAACCTCTCTATACAGCTGGGTTCATCAACCATAACTCCTTCCAGGACTGCCAGGAACCTTGGAGTTGTGATCGATGATCAGTTAAGCTTCACAGGACCATATTGCTACAACGGCCCAGGTCCTGCAGATTTGCCTTATACAACATTAGGAAGATTAGGCCCTTCCTGCAAGAGCAAGCTGCACAACTCCTTGTCCAAGCTCTTGTTCTCTCCAGACTGGACTATTGTAATGCTCTCTTGGCGGGCCTTCCCGCATGTACTATCAAGCCTCTGCAACTGATCCAGAATGCAGCAGCCAGAGTGGTCTTTAATGAGCCGAGAAAAAGCTCACGTTACCCCTCTCTTCATCAGGTTTACACTGGCTACCAATAGCCGCTCGCATCAAATTCAAGGTACTGATGTTTGCCTACAAGACCACAACTGGCACTGCACCAATATACCTAAACTCGCTGGTTCAAACTTATGCGCCCTCCAGAAGCTTGCGTTCTGCAAGTGAACGCTGCCTTGTGGTGCCATCCCAAAGAGGTACCAAATCACTCTCACGGACCTTTTCCTGGACTGTGCCCAGCTGGTGTAATGACCTCCCGATCTCAATTCGAACAGCTGAGTCTTTAGCCATTTTCAAAAAACATCTAAAAGGCACATCTTTTTCACCAGCACCTGACTAACTAATACTAACACTTACCTATTCTATTTAATTAAAAAAAAAAAAAAAAAAATTCCTAGCTATGTGTACTGTGCTAGACTAACTGAGACTTGTCATGGCACTTGTATACTGTTGCTCTCTCGATGGTCTGATTGCTTCTATTGTTCTCCTAATTTGTACGTCGCTTTGGATAAAAGCGTCTGCTAAATGATTAAATGTAAATGTAAATGCAAATGCAAATAAAGTTGGAAAATAATTCTGTTTTCATTCTGATGCAGGTTTATGAGCATATATTAATCTACTGAATGAATCCGCAGCAAGGTCAGGGATTCATCTTTCAGCTTGTAAGGTTGAATATGATCAGAGACTTCTGCTTCCGGTCCCAAACATATCTTGAGCAACAAAAGGGCCTTTTGGCTTTCCTGAAGACACAGAGGTGCTGATGGTGATCAAGGCCTGTAGGCCACGGGGGGTCTTAATTATCACAGCTTTTGCACAGTGAGTGAAGCTGTAAGCTGCTGATTGGTCAGTTTGAGTGTCTCACATCTGGTTTTTAGTCACATGATCAAGGAAGGGATAAAAGATCATTGTAACTGTTGCTCTGGCGCTTTTCTTTGCTGGCGCTCTCTTGTTGGATCTCTCTCTCTCTCTCTCTCTCTCTCTCTCTCTCTCAGTCTCTCTCTCTCTCTCTCTCAGTCGCTCTCTCTCTCTAGCCCCTTTCACACTGCACGCTGATCCCGTAAAATTGCCATAAAATTGCCAGAGTGCGTTCTGTGTGAACGCAAACACGTCCCGGGATTAATTCCGGGATTGATCCCGGGTTGGGGACCTAGTAACATTGCCGGGTTCAGTCCCGGAACGAGCGCTGTGTGAACAAAAGCCGGATCAATGCTGTAAAGGGTGCGTCGTAGTGATGAAGCACTTTATCGTTCGACTGATTTACCGGGTGTTTTGAAGGCAGATCAACGTTCACACGACGAAAAATGTGTAAACTGTAATGAAGCGGCTATCAGGGAGCTCCTCACTATCCGCGCTGAAGCTGAAATCGTTCAGTTTAGTGAAATGGTGCACGGCGCATTATACACGTCACATGAAAGGTCACGTGTCTTTACGGGATCTTTACGGGTTGTGTGTGAACGCACGCACAGATTCCGGAAAATCACTGGCAGTGTGAATGAACCAAAATCAGACCATCCCGGGACAAATCACGGGACACATTTTCCGTGTATTTTCCGGAATGGCTGTGTGAAAGAGTCTTCTCTCTCTCTCTCTCTCTCTCTCAATTCAATTCAATTCAGTATGTGCTTTATTGGCATGACAATTGTTACAATGTATTGCCAAAGCATAGTGTTTACATTAAATATAGAACAGATATATATGCAACAAGTACAACAAATCAACATTTTAGAATTCTATGAACAATTTAAAATTCAATGTGTGTGTGTGAGTGTGTGTGTGAGTGTGTGTGTGAGTGTGAGTGTGTGAGTGTGAGTGTGTGTGTGTGTGTGTGTGTGTGTGTGTGTGTGTGTGAGTGTGAGTGTGAGTGTGAGTGTGATGTGTGAGTGTGAGTGTGTGTGTGTGTGTGTGTGGTGTGAGTGTGAGTGTGTGTGGTGTGTGTGTGTGTGGTGTGAGTGTGAGTGTGGTGTGTGTGTGTGTGTGTGTGTGAGTGTGTGTGTGTGAGTGATGTGTGTGTGAGTGAGTGTGTGTGTGAGTGTGAGTGTGTGGTGTGAGTGTGAGTGTGTGTGTGTGTGTGTGAGTGGTGGTGTGAGTGAGTGTGTGTGTGTGTGTGTGTGTGAGTGAGTGTGTGTGAGTGAGTGTGTGTGTGTGAGTGAGTGTGAGTGAGTGTGTGTGAGTGAGTGCGTGTGTGTGAGTGAGTGTGAGTGTGAGTGTGTGTGTGTGTTTTGTTTTTATTAAATCAAGAGTAATTATAGATTTCAATTTCAAAGCGATGAATGATTTGTCATCGTTTGAAATGAAATGGTGTAGTAGAAATGTATTATGTTCGGTATATAAAGGGATGATGTTTTTTGCATATTTTTTGCAGTAAAGGAGCTTTTTGTGAAGTGTTTTTTTGTGAAGTGTTTATGTATTGTGTTATGCATATATATTTAAATATATATAGAACTTTTTGAGGTTTTTATGAACAAATGTAATAGAAATTGTTTTTGTTGACTGTAATAAAACATTTTACATACATGCTGGGTACAATTAACTGTTTATGTTTTACCATCCATCATCTATTTTGTAACCAATTCAAGTGTAACCACCAAAAAATATCGTTATAAACCATTTCAATTATTAATTATGTGCTAACTAGTCTTGCTTCAATATTAACATTGAAGAGCTACATATTGCAATACAGTATAGTCACTCAATAGCAATGCTCTCCACATATTTAGCTATTCTAACAGCACTTATTTCCGTCGTTGGTATAAGTGGCAGTAGGTGGTTACAGAAAAGAAATGTACAGTTTTATACCATCATGCTGATAATGTTTCGTTAGTCATTTGGCCACTGTAAGGAAACCACCCTTACAGACTGTTAAAGGAGAGGTTGACTGTTTTTTCTTCTAGGCTTGATTGTGTTTATGGGGGTACATTATTTTTCACATAATTCACCTTTATTCTACACCGCTCTGTCCATTCTTCGATGAACGCTTTGATGATTTCCTGGTTTTAAGAAGCCCCTCCCTCAGAAATACACGATGGGCTCTGATTGGTCAGCTGGCTCAGTGTGTTGTGATTGGCTAAACTGCCAGTGTGCATCTAAACGTCCCGCCCCTCAGCTCAGTGGCATGTCCTCCGCTTGTATTGTAAACAATGGCGTCGTCAATATTGATTATCAATTTGAGCCTGATTGAGAGCAGAGAATATTAGTGAAGAGGATCGTGCAGAACCTGTGCAAGCACGGCTCTTAATGGTGTGTTTTTGTGTTTGTTGTTGTCTCATACTTTTAGATATGCTGTTATTTGTAAATGCTACTGTTTATGTTAGCTTCTAATATATGGTTTAATCCTGATTAAAGCTTTAATGCAGCAGAAAACATGATTGCGTTGTAGCATTTTTGTAACAGTAAGAAGTGTTTGCCAGCAAATATCGCTCGTTACCACGGCAACCGTGTGCGTCCGTGTTTAACGCTTCACGTAGCTATGTGAAAAATATCTGACAGAATCGTGATTCATATATGAATAGATGTTTTCCTGCACTCCTAGTTTTGACGTCATGGCAACAACTCTTCCTCTTCTCTAAAGCAGCTCAGCATGGCCCCGCCCCCTTTGTTGCATGCTCCCGGGGGCGGGGTTTATGTAAATTTCAGGGTTTGTGATGTCACCCATAGATACGTATATTTACATAGATGCCTCATTAGCGACTGTTTCTATGGGCCGCTATACGTAAGCCGTCCGCCATATTGTAGCGGTCCACTTGACGTCATTCACCATAGTAACCACTGAATATTCAAAAGATGCCACAATCCTGCACCGATGGTCTGCGAACCCAACGGCTCTGTGCGAACCTACAGTATGGTGAATGACGTCAAGTGGACCGTTCCAAGATGGCGGCCGCATCTACGTGCCTGTAGCGGTCGAATAGGGCGTCTATATATGTCTATGATGTCACCAACCCAGGAAGTAGCTCGTTGTAGTCCCTACCAGCCATAACTGTAGGCATTAAACGGCCATAACTTTAAAAGATAATATCTCCATTTGCATTGAACTTTCAGCGTCGTAACTTTGCAGATATTGTTTATGCTCAAACAGCAACTAAAGTTAAAAAAGTGAAATCACAATCAACCACTCCTTTTAAAAAAAAACACCCTGTTGTTAATATAACAGTGATGACTAGTTACTGACCCTAACTAGCACTGCAGGTAACTGTTAAACTGGTTCCAGCACAGACTGAGAGAAAGGCTCAATCGTATCTGAGTGTGAGGAAACTTTATCATCGTCTGACTCTGATTCACACGATCACACAAACACACTGAACCTGATCACATTTCATCCCAATTCTGTCTCTGACGGGTTTCCTTGGAAACAGGCTGCCATTTAACTGATGAGATCTGCTGAGCGTTCACACACACACACACACACACACACACACACACACACACAATGGTCACTTAATTAGAGAGGATGTTTAATTGTAGTTTGTCCCTCGCAAGAGATCATTAATGAAGATCTCAGTCTGTGTGCGCGTGTGTGTGTGTGTCTGTCTCTGTGTGTGTGTGTGTCTGTGTGTGTGTGTCTCTGTCAGCGTGTGTGTGTGTGTCTGTGTGTGTGTGTCAGCGTGTGTGTGTGTGTGTGTCTCTGTGTCTGTCTGTCTCTCTGTGTGTGTGTGTGTGTATGTCTGTCTGTGCGTGTTTGTGAGTGTCTGTCTGACTGTGTGTGTGTGTGTGAGAGAGTGAGTGTGTGTGTGTCTGTGTCTGTGTGTGTGTGTGTGTGTGTGTGTCTGTGTCAGCGTGTGTGTGTGTGTGTCTGTGTGTGTGTCTGTGTCAGTGTGTGTGTGTGTGTCTCTGTGTCTGTCTGTCTCTCTGTGTGTGTGTGTGTGTATGTCTGTCTGTGCGTGTTTGTGAGTGTCTGTCTGACTGTGTGTGTGTGTGAGAGAGTGAGTGTGTGTGTGTGTGTGTCTGTGTGTGTGTGTGTGTGTGTGTGTGTCTGTGTCAGCGTGTGTGTGTGTGTGTGTCTGTGTGTGTGTGTCTGTGTCAGCGTGTGTGTGTGTGTGTGTGTGTCTCTGTGTCTGTCTGTCTGTCTCTCTGTGTGTGTGTGTGTGTGTATGTCTGTCTGTGCGTGTTTGTGAGTGTCTGTCTGACTGTGTGTGTGTGTGTTTGTGAGTGTCTGTCTGTCGTTGTGTGTGTGTGTGTGTGTGTGTGTGTGTGTGTGTGTGTGTGTGTGTGTAGTAAATGTCTTGTGGTTTCACTGCTGCATGAAGTGAAGGCACAGATTCTTCAGCAGAATCTCATCACGGCTCTATTCCTGACAGTGAAAGCTCATACAGTGTGAGTGTGGTACATTGTTGTGTATGACACACACACACACACACAGAGACACACACACAGAGACACACACACACACATACGCACACACGCACACGCTGTGTGTTTCTATCATATGATGATCTCAGGTCATTATTCACAGAGTCACTTGTCCTTCTTTCACAGTTTGACAGACGTCACTGTGAACTCTCAGATTTTTCATAAAGTCATATCATATAGGTGAGTATGATATGAATAATAATAATATGAGTTTGAATAATATTGGGAACCAAACAACATTGTGCACTGCAAAATAAATGAATAAACAAATACATTTTCATTCTTAGTATTTTTGTCTAGTCTTCTAGTACAAATATTGAAAATAAAGATATATTTACATTAGAAGAAGTCTTATTTTCCAAAAAATGTAACCTTTTCAGTTTAAAACGAGAACAAATATCTGTTTTTGGGGTCAGAATTTTTTTTTTCCTTTGAATGAAGTATATTTTTCTGATGTTTGTTTTTCAGAAAACAAGACGTATATCTCAAGTCATTTTGCATCTCCAGTAAATATATCGTAATTTAAGGATGTTTAGATACTTGTGCTGGAAAACAAGACAAAATTGTGAGGAAGAAATAATTATTTTGGACAAACTTCTCCAAATATCATCTTTTAAGTTCCACGGGAGATATAGGGCGAGTAAACGATGACAGAATGATAATTTTCGGGTCTTTATCAATCGATCAGATGTTTGACCTCCAGAAAGACGATGTAAACACCTGCAGCACGTTTGAGACAGAAACACGCTGTAATCTCCTCTTCTCGTTCAGATCAAAGGAAACGCTCAAATCACTGCCGTCCTAAACGCTTCAGCGAGCGCTAATCTATCCCACCGAGCGCAGATGCGTCTGGAGCACATTATAATCTCACGACCCACAGGACGGAGCAGTTAAAGCATCTCGACGCTCACACACGCTAATCTAATCTAGCGTAAGAGCAGCGCTACACAAACACACACAATCCCGTGCAATTAAGATGCGTTTAATTGACTAGTAAATTCATTTAAGATATTATGGGCCAGTTTTACTAACAGCGTGCGCCAGTGCAAACCATCTTTTGGTGTTAAAATAGTACTGTCAGGTTTTATTAAAGACGAAGTGAAGAATTAGTGCTGAAAAGACGAGGACAGTTATTTTTGCGCCTGATTTTATTGAATATGCATTTGTAGGAGTTCCCCTTTAAGAGGCCAAATTTATGGGAGGAGATTATTTAAATGAATCATGCAACATGATTTACTAACGTTTGCACTCGTCAAATTACTGGCATTTGCGCCATTATTTAAAAGCATGTCTTAAGCTCCGTTCACACCAAGCACGATAACGATAAAGATAGCGATAAAGATATAGTTCTAAAAATCGTTCTCGGTATTAAAGAATAGCAGCGTCCACACCACAACTATAACGATAAAGGCACAGAGAAACGATATCGTTGGAATCACTTCCACAACGATTTTTTTCCAGCTGATAAACGATACAAACACTGACAGCCAATCAGAATCCATCCTGCTATAATGTGCTCGAGAATTTAAAGCGGCAGACACACGTGCGCTTAGAATAAACAGACGATATCGTTCGCTGGTGTGGACGCAAATATAGTTATCGTTATCGTGCTTGGTGTGAACGGGGCTTTAAACTATTTTGCTTGAAATGTCTGCAGTTATTGTTGCTGGAGGAGTCACACAGAGAACAGAGAGAAGGGTAGAAGAGAGAGGATTTTTCCACACATATTCATTCACTTTGAATGCCAGAAGAACACATTATCCAAACATATCATTTGCCAGACCATGCTATTTTTAATTTGCTTCAGAAAATAAAAGATGACTTGGATCCCTCACACAATACCAGCTCCATCAAAACTTCTAGCAAACCTTCATTTTTTGGCCTCCGGTTCTTTTCAACACACTGTGGCTTCTTTATTTCTTTATTCTTTATTTGCGACTGCTCTAATTTGTGCTTCGCTTGGCAGAGGTGGACAGTAACGAAGTAAATTTACTTGAGTATCGTACTTAAGTACACTTTTTGATACAGTGTGAGTGTGGTACATTGGTACATATGACACACACACACACGCTGTGTGTTTCTATCATATGATGATCTCAGGTTATTATTCACAGACTCACTTGTCCTTGTTCTTTACTCCTTATTTTATTTTATTTTATTTTTTCATTTTTTTATCTTACTCTTACCTATATTTATATATATTCTCTTGTGTTATGTTTCATTTTTTATTTTATTTTTTTGCACTGTCCATTGAGCGGACCTGTCCTGACCTACATTTCACTACTGATTATACCCTGTATGATTGTGTATGTGACAAATAAACAAGAACCTTGAACCTTGAGTATCTGTACTTAACTTGAGTATTATTTTTTCTGGAAACTTGCGACTTCAACGTCACTACATTTGAAAGACAAATATCGTACGTTTTACTCCGCTACATTTATATCAAGGTCCCCAAGTAAAAAGTCGTTACATGTAGCAGTTTTTCCTGTGTGTGTATTTTCAGATTCACTGAACCCTTTTTTCTGCGAAAATCCGGCCTGCAAACTTCCAGGACCTTCATGTGTTGCCAAGTCTTACAGTATTTCTAAGCCTGCAGTTTTCTGCCTAGATTTGAATGAATATTAGGCTGATCTTTTACACAAATCTGGCAACCTCGGGACCTTCCCCGCTAAACTAATGTAAACGTCTGCGCTACTGCGCAGCTAAAAGCGCTCTAAAAAGGCACGTGTTAACTCATTAAAGCCCTTTGGATCATGTTATTTTTAATTTGCTTCAGAAAATAAAAGATGACTTGGATCCCTCATCTAGGAGTCATGCAAAACCAGCTCATTTTTGGCCTCCGGTTCTTTTCAACGTACTGTGACTTCTTTATTTCTTTATTCTCTATTTGTGACTGCTTTAATATGCGCTGCGCTTGATATATTGCGTTGGTCGATATGTAAATGAGATGTTGCGTCTGTGTTCTTTAATTTGCACGTCGTTAGTAAATCACCTGCAGAAATTACACCCATCAGCGCTGTTTTGGAATCACACTCTCGCGCTAATTTCCACTGTTTAGTAAAACTGGCCCAAAGTCATGTTTTCTGAAAATATTATCCACATTTTCTTAGTTTTTGCTTAAAACAAGCAAACAAATCAGCCAATGGGGTAAGAAAAATAATCTCGTTTAGCCTTTGCTAAACGACCAATGAACACTTACATTACCAAAGAACATCATCACTGACTTTAAAAAACACTCCCGTTATAATCAGTGAAGCTATCTACACTGTACGATGAATAAATCTCTTATACTTACATCACACATACATCTGCGCTTTGCTGTTTATGATGAGACTCAACAACAAAACTCCGGTGTTTCAGCGATGACTCATCTGAACGCCTCTGATTGGCCGTTGCGTTCATAAAGTCAGCAGAATCATGTGTGATTGGTTATAACGCACAACACTGTAAAAACACGGAAAAAGAAATACAATGCAACAAATAAGCCCTGATATTAATTAGATAGTATTACTAGTATTACTAGCCTGATAATAATAATAATAATATTAGTGCTGTCAAACGATTAATCGCATCCAAAATAACAGTTTGTTTACATCGTATGTGTATTGTGTATATTTATTATGTATATATAAATACACACACATGCAGTATATATTTTGAAAATATTTACATTTACATTACATTTATGCATTTAGCAGACGCTTTTATCCAAAGCGACTTACATTGCATTCAAGTTACAGTTTTACATTTTATTTACATGTATTTACATTATAAATAAATATATTTAATATGTGAACATAACATTTTTCTGACATATATATGCATGTGTGTGTATTTATATACATAATAAATACACACAGTACACACACATATACTATGTAAACAAAAACTTTTATTTTGGATGCGATTAATAATTTGACAGCACTAAATAATAATTATAATATTATGGCAAAGGTGAAAGAAACTGTAATGTTTCATAACAATCTCATAAGAATGAGGATTAATTGTTTAAGGATTGTCCACTGATAAACTCATATTGCTCATATCCTCATGAACTCCAGTCATAAGTAATCGCTCACAAACACAGCAGACGATGACAAACAATCAGAAAACACAACTCATGCATGACGAGGATCCGTCCTCACAAGCACTGTTCGTCAGCTTCATCTCAGCATGTTTTACACACATACAGCATGCGATCACTGATGATACATGAGCCGTGCGGAGGCTGACTTCACGTGAAAGCTCTGAATAATAGAAACCTTCAGAGCTTTAAAGTGCACCTATTATGGATTTATATAAATGATCTTTCATGCAGTGTGTAACAGTGAATGAAAACATCTGCAGAGTGTTAAATCTGAAAGAGCTCCGTGTATAAAGTTATCGTCTCTCAAAAGAAAGAGTCGACTCTGAATCATTGAAACGAGTCGTTTTTAAAACCAATCCCTGTTTGACGTCAACATGAAACATTAGCATATTCCCCGCCCACTTGTTGCCACTAGGTGCTACTTTTGTAGTGTTAAAAATAGCTGTTTCCCCGGTAACGCTGTACACAAAGTAACACTGAGCTCTGCTTTAAATGAAATCGACCAATCAGAGCAGAGTAGCGTCACGTGAAGGAGGAGTTTGGAAAAATGAATCGTTTGGGAGTCGTTGAGCAAATAAGGTAAAAATAAATGCATATTATAAGTGTTTTTTGACCTTGCATGCATGTCAACCTGTTGTTGGGGATCCCAAAACCAAAATATGAACTTTCATAACTCATAATAGGGGCACTTTAATATTCATCCAGAGCTGAGCGCTATTGAGAAGGCCTTTCAGAATCTCCTGAATCTGTATTAAATTTATCACATATGAATCCAGGTAACATTACATTACATTTCCAGTTTGAGGGAGGTATGATTGACATTAAATTAAATGCAAAGAAATTAATTGATCTGCAAAAAAAAAAAAATGAAACTTGTCAAAACAAACTTTGAATAATGTCCTGTTTGAAAGTGTAAAACAGTCTTTATATCCCTACTGAAGAGACAAACACATTCACAGCTAAAACACGCACAAACACATTTACATTAAAGGGATACTCAAGCCAGATATTAATATCTAGCCATCATTTAGAAGATATCTTGAAGAGAAAACAGGTTTGTGAATAACTGCTGACAGAAGGATCATTTGAAGGGCGTAGAATTTACCAATTTAATAATGTGTGTAATAACAACAAATAATAGCCGACGTGATTGAAACATACGAGTGAATGATAAAGTTTAACTTGATGTTGTTCTGCTGTTTTGTGTTCATCTTCTCTATATATCACTCTATATAGACTAATACAATCACATACAACAATCATTTCTCATATTTATTACAATATACACAGATAAACTGAACATTGACTTCAATGCTTTTAACTGATTTCTATTGAACTATTTCTAATATAGTGCATTAAGCTACAAACTCATCATAAAGCACAATGTTTCCATCTAACATGTATTTTGAGCTGCAGCTCGTCATATTAATGAAGTGTTTCACTAGTTAGCAGTAAACCTGAATATGTTTATAGATTTGTGTTGATGTTCCCAAAGTCAGACATCACTTGTTATGGTTTTCAAGGGTGTAGAGTTTAGTATAAACGCTGTGACGTGATCCTATCGATATCAGACACTACTGAATTATCCCAGCGATAATTTTGATCAAACAATTAAATGTCTGCAGTAACGTCCATCAATGCCAAAACCAAACCTGCACCCTTGAAACTGTCCCTTTAAATCTGTTGTGTGAACCGAATCAAAGCAAACTACTTTACTTGTTCATGTACTCAAAACTGTGTCTCAGATGCGAGTCTCTAAACGTCACTAAAACAGGTACGTGTCTGGACTACGATAACTAAAACACGACCCTGATGTCTGTCAAAAACAGCTCATTTGACCATGCACTTTATCTAATTACTGTAAATGTTAAGATGTGAATCGACTGCTGTCCAAACAGAGCGACAGACACTCGTCAGATAAACTGAACCTGATGCGTGTCAGAGACGATCAAACACACATTTCTTACATTTATGCATTTAGCAGACGCTTTTATCCAAAGTGACTTACAGTGCTTTCAGGCTATACATTTATTATCAGTATGTGTGTTCCATTCACACACTAACGAGCAAATCTCCTGTTATTCATATTTGTGTCTCTGGAGCACAAAAGCAGTCATAAGTAACACAGGTATATTTGTAGCAATAGACAACAATACATTCTATGGGTCAAAATTATACATTTTTCTATTATGCCAAAAATCATTAGGATATTAATATCATGTTCCATGAAGATATTTTGTACATTTCTTACATTTACATTTGTGCATTTAGCAGACGCTTTTATCCAAAGCGTCTTACAGTGCATTCAGGCTATACATGTTTTATCACTATGTGTGTTCCCTGGGAATCGAACCCACAATCTTTGCGCTGCTAATGCAATGCTCTACCACTGAGCCACAGGAACACGTAATTTCTTACCGTAAATATATCAAAACTTAATTTTTGATTAGTAATATGCATTGCTAAGAACCTCATTTGAACAACTTTAAAGGTGATTTTCTCAATATTTTGATTTTTTTGCACCCTCAGATTCCAGATTTTCAAATATTGTTCTATCATAACAAACCACACATCAATGGAAATATTATTTATTCAGCTTTCAGATGATGCATAAATCTCAATTTTGAAAAATTGACCCGTATGACTGGTTTTGTGCTCCAGGGTCACATATGTGTGTATGGCGTGACGGAATATTTCCAATCAGTTAAAAGGCCAGCGGAAGCGATCTGTCATGAGATGGAGACGCGAGGAGGATTAATCGATCCTGAGCGTTTGAAACAGCAGGGAAACAGAGGAGCGTGATAAACATTCTGCTCACAGGAGAGAGAAATAAACACAGGATAAATGTGACAGAGATCCGGAGCCGTCAGGATAAATCACAGCGACTGAATTCTGAGACGCAATTAAACACCAACAATGAGACGAGGAGACGGATGGAGACGCCACAGCTGACCTACAAACCTCTGGGAAACGACAGGTTATTCTCTTTCATTAGAAACAGGCCTGACTAAATCAGCTGCTGAATGGAGCTTTCCCAGCATGCAGCGGGGCGGATCAGCGAGCGGCCGAGAGTGAAGCAGGAGAAGAGCCCAGCGCAGAGCTTTTCTTCTGAACGGAAGGAGACGGATGACTGCTGGAGAGGCGTCCAGGCGTCTAAAGAAGATTCATTAAGGGAACAAGTGCACAGTGTTCCAGAGCAGCAGATGGACGCCGTGTTTTCAAACCTTCGTTTGTGCGAGTCGTTAAAGAGTTCTGAAACGAGCCACACGCTGAGAGTCTGACGGGAACCAGTGACACACACACACACAATAACACACACACACACACACACACAGAGAGACCTGCACACACACACCTTCAGGTGACACACACAATCACACTCATGTTTGTTCTTGTGAATTATAGGGACTCTCCATAGGCGTAATGGTTGTTATGCTGTACAAACTGTATTTTCTATTGCTCTACACCTAAACCTACCCCTTACAGGAAACTTTCTGCATTTTTACTTTCTCAAAAAAAACTCATTCTGTATGAATTATAAGCGTTTTGAAATATGGGGACATGGGGCAATGTCCTCATAAATCACCTTCTCCTTGTAATACCTGTGTCATTATACAAATATATGTCCTCATATGACACACACACACACACACACACACACACACACACAGTGGGGACTTTCCATAGACTTCTATTACTTTTATACTGACCAAACTATATTTTCTATCCCCTACAACCTGTTTGCATTCTTACACTTTCAGATAAACAGCATTTACTATTTATAATCATTTTAATGACTAAAATGACCAGTCCTAATTGAAAGAAAACAAGCTGACAAAGCGATTGATACCAATTTTTGGTGATAATATTGCACAACAAGAGATTTATAGGCTATTTGTTGTTGGCCGGTCATTTGTGCTATTTTTTACAAGATAGAAGCATTTCAAAACAAATGAATAACTACGGTGTTGATCAGAGTCAGAAACGTTCTACTGTATTCAGGGGTGGACTGGGGCAAAACTTCACTCGCATCCAGGCCATCACATACACCCACAACACATTTTGAAACCACGGACAACAATATTCTTTGTATGGCCATCATCATCATCACATAAAAGTTTAAACCCCTAGGCCGGGGCCACGCAAAATAATTAAAGGTTATCTCTTGAACTTCTCTTCATTATCTCTGACATCTCTCTGTCTCTCTCGTGTGTGTTGTTCTTGTTTCATCAACACGTCTCACCTTGATGCAAAACACCACCTCATTGTAATTTGTTTGCACATAGTATACATTTATTTGAGAAAAATTACTACATTAGGACCATGTGTTATTGTTTTATCTTTCCTAAATTAGTACAATAATCTTGAATATACCTTTATAGAAAAATCTTAATACTTAACATTAATTTTTGCATTATCACAGGTTTTGTCCTAAGAAAAAATAACCATGGTTTTATTAGGCCTATGGTAAAAGTATAGTAACCATGTTATTTTGGCAGATTGATTACCATTTGTAACCAGAGTTTTACTCTAAATACCATGGTGAAGATATATAGTGTAGCAAAACCATTGTTAATTTGTGGTTACCATGGTTTAACTATAGTAACCATGGTTTTTGGTTTTAAGTGAAACAGGTTAATTTTCGTAAGGGTTGTGTTGTTGTCTGCCTTGGCTCCCTCTAAACCCGTTATAAAACAATGTGAATATTTGTCTGCTAAAGTCCCACTCTTTACCATAGTAATTGTAATTTTGGTAATTTTGCAGCAATTGACTGCTACTGCTAACATTTACTAGCAGTTTAACTAAGTAAACTAAGACAAAACTACAATAGTCTGTGTATTCACAGATGTAACTGACCTGCACTTGAAGTCATAAACAGGACAGTTTAGCCTCTCTGCTCCAGCTGGACGCTTCTGGTACATTCTCCAGTCTCGCGAGTCTTTTGGCGGATGCGCGGAGCGTGCGCGAGGCGAATCGCGTTGCCAGCCAAGAAGACTAGCCGATTCATGATTTATTGGAGTTTTATTATTGAATGACGAATTCGGAAATAATCACTTTAGTATAGGGCTGTGCGATACGGACAAAAAAATAAATTTTTTAATCACGATTTTGACACACACAGACATGCTTTACAGTCATAAATGCATTCAGTGTGAATTTGAAATGTATTTCCAAAAGAAAACCAATTAGAGCTTTATCAAAAAGCTGTAACGTCTCTAGAACAGACATAAGGCAAATTTTTTTTTTTTAAATCCCGTGTCCAGGGTGTCTTTTTTTTTTTTGCCATGCATTGGTCATAGAGCTCTTTGTGGCACTGCCTCGGGTGTTGAAATAGATTTGTTGCGCCAGGTTCATACTCCGTCTGCAGTGCGTAACTGCGTATACAGTATGTGTATGCGGTGAAGAAGCAGCACGGACTCATTTTGCTTTCGCACAGGATGCGTTTGCAGTCCGCTCCTGATCTGCGGCGGTTTACCACAAACACAACATTTATCCATTATTTTGATTTCAAATCCAAATGTTGTTACTGCAAATGCTTTTTCAGCATTGTGATTCTCTTTTATCAAAGTACAGTAATACAATCTTTCATAGACATTCACATTTAAACTCAATAAATATGAACTCAAATGAGTGCCATATGAATGAATGAATGATGCATTTATATAGCGCTTTGTGTATTGCTGTACACCCAAAGCTCTTTACAATCTTTTGCCTTGTTTATCTAAAAGTGCACTTTTGCTTGTTTAAAATCTAGCCAAAAACCCATGTGTTGACTGAAACAGTAGAATTTAATTATATGAATTTATGGTGTACTTACTACATTTCCGTGTCAATCCATGTTTATTTTTACCGCGAACAATGCGTTGTCACTCACTTTAATTCAGCGCGTGCAGCAAAGCAAGAACAGACTCCGTGCGGAAATGATCGCTGCATGACTGTTGCAGACGCACTGCTCCTGGAGCGCTCTGCCGGACTGCAACCGTGTGCAGTGTGAACACTCTGATCCGTTAACATGGGCGCTGAAAAAATACACACCGCATACGCACCACAGACAGAGAATGTGTGAACCTGGCGTTACGTCTGTTCTGTTCTCGCGCTCCATTTAGGTGTGCTGCATTCTGATTGAATCGGATAGCATACTGCGGGAGGTCGGGGGCGCGGGAAGAATCGTGCTATAAAGCGATTTAGAAATCGTGCACGCTCAAATCGTGATTTTATGACGATTTCGATTAATCGCACAGCCCTACTTTAGTATACATTCTGCAGGCAAAAACAACAACAAAAAAAATAAAATGCAGGGCAGCGGGCCAGATTGGCTGCCAGGCCACCGGGAATTGTCCCGGTTCTCCCGATGGCCAGTCCGCCCCTGACTGTGACTCTGTTTGAAACTATTTTGGTGCATATTAACAATATAGTGTCTAAAATGTATGTCAGTTAATATTAATAAAACTTAGCCAATGTTTTACTCTATATGTTTATTAATTGTATGCAATTGGACAAATGTCTAAAAGTCTTCACCAGTAGACATGCACGGTGTGGACTGTGACCAGACCGACGGACACACTAGATAAACTCAGCATGAAGACAGACCAATGCTTCTCCAGCACTGAGAAATAACTGTTAAACACCAGCAACAGCTGCTTTAGACTGAGACACAAACACTGACGGCTCATCATGCTAACACTAACACTAACACGCAGGGACAGAAAGCAGGACTGGGACAGACAGCTGCGACACACACACAGCTGCTAGAGTTTAGACATGTTTGTTCCAAACATAATCGAGTCTCTATTGACGCTAATGATGTTTACGCATATGCAATATATGCAAATGCATTCAACCGGCTGATTTTCATAACACTGTTATCATGAGATCAAAGGCTCCGGAGCAGAATACGAGCGCTTCGGCGTCTCGCTCGTCTGTCCAGAGATCGATAAACACGGGAGCTGATCGTTAAAAGAGTTCTGTCCAAACTGTTGCTATAATATTAGAAGCACACAATTTCCTAGAATATCATTATATGCTTTAACATTAAGATTTGTACTCATAGACATTACGAAAGTAGTCATTAGAAGGGGTGCCAATACTTTTGGCAATATAGTGTAATCTCAACATGCTTAAATCAAGATTAATTTACTGCAGATGCACAATGACACAATGTAAATATCTGCCAATGGGGTCAGAAAAAATAACTTTATATTAAGGGTAAACCAGTTAATTCTTTCCGACCAGTTGACGAGACTGTTTTAAGCATAAACTCAGTTTTGATTTGACTTTCTCAAGACTTCTTACCTTCATCATTTTGCATCCAGTAAATGTGTCTTGCTTTACGAATGTTTAGATGTTTGTACTGTAAAACTCCAGAAATATTAAGAAAGAACCTCTCATTTTCTGTGTTTCTGCAGGCAAACAAAAAGACGATCAAATGCTTTTCCACACACACAGCGTCTAACAGGACGAGGGGATGATTGGAATCAATGGTTGGGATTATGAGGACAAATCTTGTGTTTGATATGGCTGCGGAGCGAGCGAATGAGATCTGATCAATAGCAGCGTTTGTGTTGATCAATGTTCACAGCAGCTCAAACTACAGGAGATTAATGTGTAAGAGAGCCGCCGATGAGTCGATGCCGATCGGACCGGACGCCGCTGAGGAGATCGATCCTCGGATAACCTGACCGGAGTGTGTGTGTGTGAATGTGTGTGTTGTGAGAGTGTGTGTGTGTGTGTGTGTGTGTGTGTGTGAGAGAGAGGTGTGTGTGTGTGTATGTGTCTGAGAGAGTGAATGTGTGTGTGTGTGTAGTGTGTCTGTGTCTGTGGTGTGCGATGGTCGTGTGCGTGTGTGGATGATCTGTGTACTGCGTGGTGTGTGTGTGTGTGTGTGTGTGTGTGTGTGTGTGTGAGTGAGGTGTGTGTGAGAGTGTGTGTGTCTGTGAGTGTGTGTCTGTGTGAGTGTGAGTGTCGTGTGTTCTGTGTGTGTGTGTGTGTGTGTGTGTGTGTTGTGTTGTGTGTGTGTGTGTGAGTGAGTGAGTGTGTGAGAGAGTGTGTCTGTGTGAGTGTGTGTGTGTGTCTGTGAGTGAGTGAGTGTGTGTGTGTGTGTGTTGTTGTGTGTGTGTGTGTGTGTGCTGGCACTGTTGCTAGGGTGTTGCTAGGTAAGTTTCCTGAGTGTGTTGCACAGAGGTCTGAGAGTTTATTTTTCTGTTTTCTGAACTGTTTATAAAAGCAAATTAGGTATTATCTCATTATATATGCGCTAATTTGCATGCATCTCTAGCACATGAATCTGAACATTGGATAAATCCAGGTTCAAAATTCTTGATTTTGTTGTCATATTAGAGATTTTTTGGGGGGGGTTCTCTTTTTATTACTCCATAAATCAGAAAATACTGTCAACGGAAAGTTTTTAGGAGTAAAATGTTGCATAAATCAGTGTGAATGATATATGAACAAACTTCAAAATGTTTTTGAAAACCCAAAAATGAACCAATGTATGAAAAACAATGTTTTGTCTTAATGTAGAGCGTATAATTGTTGATTTAATACAACAAAATCAAGGGCTGCACAATTATTCAAATTCAAATTGCCATATGAACTAGTTTTAGCAGCAAAGCACTTTTGACAAGAAATAAACATTTTTGTTATAGAAAAGAAGTTTATAGTTTAATTTGATTACATTAAGAGATCGATTCAACTGTTAAGGGTTTTATGAATTAATTTGATTACTATTTTTGATGACAAAAACAAAACTAAATCATAGATTAGAAAATATACAGAGAATTAAAAAAAAAGCCTTATTATTGTTAAAATATTTAAATAATATAATAAATTGTCAACGTTTTATTACTTCAATTGATTAGAGACATTACAATAGAATCCAGAAAACTAAAACAAAACATTATAAAAAATAAAACGTAACTGAAGGAAAATCCCGTCATCGCTCATCTTGTCCTCGTATGTTCCTGAGGAACACAAACCCGGTTCTGACCGCTCTCATCGTCCATGACTGAAGTCCAGTGTTCGGAGCGAGTACAATCACCTGAAGCTCGCGCCGGGGAAAGCTGGAGTGTGTAGAGAAGCAGTAATGTCTCCTCAATATCTGAACCCTTCACTGCTTAAAGCTCATTAGCAACAGCACATTTAATCTGCAGGATTGGCCAGGATCTCTCCGAACACATTCAGGAGCGTTTATCTGTGTTTCAGAGTGATTCTGCCGTCTGACGGATCAGGAGCCAGCCTCTCGGATCAATACAGCTGTAATAATCCACTCACGAGAGCAGATGCTGAAGAGCCCATTAGACAATAATGGACAAACACAATTAACATCAGCACAATTATATTCCCTGACGGCCTGGAGGACCCACACACGCGTCTGCCTCTACTGAAGGCCACAGACCAGGCATGACGTGTGATTAACAGTCATTATGCTGCAGAAATTAAACTGTGTCACGAGAAATATGAAGAGAGATGAATTAACTTCAGATGCTGATCGTCAAACACCACCAAAAATACCACAAATCAAGAGGGAATCTAAAGGAATCGGTCACACACACAAACACACACTCGTGCACACACACACACGCTCACACACACTCTCTCTCTCTCACACACGCACACACTCATGCACGCACACACATTCAATCACACACATTCATTCACACAAACACACACACACTCACAATCTCACACAATCAATCACACACACACACACACACACACACACATACATAATCACACACACAGACACAATCACACACACAGACACAGACACAATCACACACACAGACACAATCACACACAGACAGGCACACAGACACACACTCAATCACACACACACAAACTCTCTCTCTCACACACACACACACACACACACTCTCTCTCTCTCTCTCTCTCTCTCTCACACACACACAATCACACACACACACACACACACAAACTCTCTCTCTCACACACACACACTCTCTCTCTCTCTCTCTCACACACACTCTCTCTCACACACAATCACACACACACACACAAACTCTCTCACACACACACACTCTCTCTCTCTCTCTCTCTCACACACAATCACACACACACACTCTCTCTCAGACACTCAATCACACACACACACACTCTCACACACACACACACACACACACACACATCACACACACTCTCTCCTCACACCACACACACTCACACGTGCATCCCATGAACAGCAATCAATAAAGCGACTGGTGGGGAATTGAAGGAATTGACCCAAGGGGGAAATCTAATTATAAATTAATTTGTGGAATAGATTCCAGCTTAGAAAACCTGCGCTCACAAATTTTATTTGTTCCAATCGTGTCACCATATGCTGGTATCTCCCGCGGCTCGCGGCGACGACAGACGGCTTCATATCTTTCAGGAACGGGACCAAAGCATCTCAGCATCTCATCGCTTTAACTAACGAGCATATTCGACATCTTTAACAAAACGTCACGTTTCTCTCTTTGTTCCGGTGATAGATCACGTCCGCCCGTCACTGTATTTAACAGCCTTTAATATCAATTATAAGGCGACGTGACGAGCTCTAAATGAATTTGGGCTGTGCTGATGTGCCTTGTTTGAAACAATCCCTGTCTCATCTAATTAGCGGCTCTTTGTTTATTAGTGTGTGTGTGTTTGTGTGAGCAGAACAGACTCCTGACCTGAATGGAAACTGATATATTGATCTTGACACCATTTACTACAGTAAAATCTGTCTAATGTTGGAGTATATCCTAAACACTCCTGAAGTGTCTCAATCCATCAGAGACCAGGAGAGAAGAAATGAGACAGTGGCACAGTTTCTGAGCCAATCAGCTGAGCCGTACACGTCATGTGACTAATGAAGTAGCTGCTAGAAGATCAATATTACAGATTCATATGCCGCTTATGAATATCTGAATGCGACGCCACACAAACGAGTGTTAGCGGTGGACATAGTGCTCGAGGCTCTCTAGGTCAAAGAGAAATCACCAGCACTTGGTTTTATTCAAGTATTAGCTTCAATCATCAGAGGATCAATGAAGCGAGTCGCGGCTGAGAGATGATCGTTACGAGAGGCGTGTGAATCACATCTCACTCTATTGATACAATCCATCTGAGATGAAGACGAGCAGACGAATGACTGCAGATCCACGTCAGTCCGCTGTGTCACAAACACACAACGTCATAAACAAACGTTACTGCGCATGCACGCTTTTGTGGCCCAAACTTAAAGGGGTCATATGATGTGATTTCAAGTGTTCTTTCTCTTTGGAGTGTCACAAGCTGTTTGTGCATAGATAAGATCCCTGAAGCTGCAAAGACTAAAGTCTCAAAACCAAAGAGATATTCTATATCAAAGTTAAGACTCATCCACGCCCTCCTAAAACGGCTCATTTAAACACGTCTACGTCACGATGTGGGGAGATTTGCATAACTCCGCCCAAATGTATACGCAATGAAAGAAGGCGGAGCTATTATTCTGTCTGTAGTGTTGTTGCTGCCGCCGGCATCATGTTCTGGAGACGCTGCGTTTCATTGTGAAAGCGAAACTACTTTGTTTGGGATCCAAAAGAAGACACAACTAGAAATCAGTGGTTAAGTTGTATTTACAACACTGTTCCAGAACAGTTCAACACAAATATTGGAGTGTGTGCAGCGCATTTAACAGAGGACTGTGTCCTGAACCTGGAAGAGTAGCCTACAATGCTGTCTACACAAAGACTGTTTCTATAAAGTGGAACAATTCCAGCTTTGCTTCTGACTCACAGCCTATGTTTTCTTATTTAAAGAATGTGCCACTGATGATTCAAACGCGAGTTTTGAGCCGTGTAGAGTAGTGCTTGTTTGGCGTTTCTCCGATCACAAATGCAGACATGGTAATGTTTACACGGCGCGGCGCGTATGAGTCATTATAATCAGTCATTATGTCCTCACTGAATGCAACAAATGCCTTGTTTATAGCAGGTTTTATTGTTTTAGTCTCGTCGCGCCGGGATACGCATCACAATACGGTGAGAAGCGTAACATTTCCGTCTCACGCTTGAGGTATTCGGCCAATCACAACGCACCGGATAGTTGGCCAATCAGAGCACGCATCGCTTCCCAGAACGATGAGTTTGTAAAAATCGGCGCGTTTCAGAAAGGCGGAGCATAGAGGAGCAACAATAATGTACAGTATGTGGAAAATAATGTGTTTTTTGAACCTCGAACCGCGTAAACACATTGCATTACACCAAATACACAAAATAATGTTCTTTTTAGCAACGTCATATGACCCCTTTAACTTCCGGTAGACTTCTGCAAAGAATCAATAACAACAGTAAAGTCCCTCTAGAGTAGATTATTTCTGATAACAAGCAAAATATGTTTGCGGCATAATCCGACGGGCTTATTGAAAATGCAAATTCATTCTCTGCCAGCAGGAGGCGCTTTTGGAGCGGCAGAGATAGAGGTTTGTACACAAAGCAGAGCTCTGCTCACAAATGCTGTTTTATCAGGAATTACATGCAAGATGAAGTGAAAATGACATTGAAAATGATCTAAAGACAGTGAGTTTCCTTCAGAGATACAGTGATATAAAAACACCCGCGCCACGTTTTGATTTTGAAGCGTGCAGTGCTCATGTTTATTAAAGGGATCACTGGGTATTAAGACATGTATGGCTTAATATAACGTCTCTTACTGAAATATGTAGTAGAAAACCCATTAAAGATTTAAAAAAATCACATCGTTTTATACATATTTTGAACTATGGGGGGCGCCATTATTCTGATGACGTAAAATGGTTGCACTCGGTGAGCTACTAGCGCTACTGTTGCTATTTTTACCACAACACAACACAATTTGTGACTGTAAATGCAGACCTTGAGCAAAAAACTCATCACCAAACACCAATGACTTGTACATATGGGTTCAGTCATTTTAGACACTTACAAAACTGTTGCTACAGAGATGAAATACAATTCTTAAATACATGAATTATGTTCCCATCGTTGTTGCCACAGATTTGGAAGAGCATTTTTCTATTCTAAAGAAGGGGGTGCCAATACTTTTGTCTATATAGTGTATGTACAAGTCATTGGTGTTTGGTGATGAGTTTTTGGCTCAAGGTCTGCATTTAGTCACACCAGAGGTGTTAAACTGGGATTAGGACTTGGTTTTATGCAGACCAGTCAAGTTCTTCCACACTGACTCAATCAATCATTTCTTTTTGAACCTTGTCTTATTTAACTGATTTAACTGATTGGTGTTCACGCAGGTGCCTCACACGCACACACAACATTTCAGCGTTACTAACTTGATATTTCAGCCATTAATAAAACTAAAATGCAGTCAACCAAACATAAATGTTACATTGCACAATTTACAAGGTCCACTGTAAAATCAGCGTGCAGCGCCGAAACAAACATTTATTGCGCTTGTGAAGGGTGATATTTTACATGGATATTGGAAGTGAAGTACAAAGCCTTGTTTACATCATAGATAATAGTTTAGCAACCAAATGTTACATGGCAAAAATGGAAACATTTGGATGTCGAATGAGAGAGGCTCGTGAGCCCAATGCAGTTTAGTTTCGCTTTAATAAATTCATTTTACCTTGACGTTGTATTCTGTTTATAATGAATGCCACTATAGCCTAATTTGTGTTTTACTTCATAGTTTAATATAAAATTTTATAGCTACTAATTTTTTCATTCTTGTTCTGTAATACCGTTAAATTTAAAGGGTTTGTTGTGGATTAAGGATAACTAAATAATCTATATAGTGTTTATAGCCTAATATTTATAAATTTTTCGTTATATTTACTGGTATTTAATATACATATAAATCAATGCCATTGTTTGCAATTATAAGGTTAACGGGTGTTTTTGGAGTAAGATCAATTTCTCTTTAATGAGATACTTCCTCTTTTTGGCCGGGTTATGTTACTCCTTGTCGTAAACTCTAGGGGCGAGGCTTCTAAACCGGGGTGTTTTTAGGGGCGTAATATTCAAATGACGATTGTTTTCTTCCGCCACATTTATCAACGTACGATCTTTCGTACGATGGGATTGGCGGCATACGAATGTTTCATAAATCACACGTGAGCTCTGTCGTAAGTTGATTTGTGCGCACGGATCTGCGCTCGTTTCTACGTTAGATTGATAAATGAGGCCCAATGTGATGTTAGAATAGAAAAGAGTCCAAACTGTTGCTATAATATTAGAAGCACACAATTTCCTAGAATATCATTATATGCTTTAACATTAAGATATGTACTCATAGAAATTACTAAAGTAGTCAAACCTGTTCATTAGAAGGGGGTGCCAATACTTTTGGCAATATAGTGTATACATGTCTTAATACCCGAGGATCCCTTTAAACTAAGTCAAAGCCTTTTGTAAAATCTATATGTGGTGGTCACTTTTGATACTGTAGCGGGCCGCCACAAATAAATCAATGTATGGGAAACATTACATCCCACAGCACAACAACATTAGCCCAAACTTGGGTCTAATCATCACTTTAACTGTGTTTGTAGTTGGCACCACTAGCAGACCGATAAACAAACACAGACCGGAAGATAACATTGGGCCAGGTGCGTGCGTCTGATGAAACCGTCTACTGGAAGATGCTGTCACCAGTGCTGGTGAAAGTTACTTTTAAAAGTAAAGCATCATAATAAAAGTAACTAATTGTGTTACTTAGTTACTTTTTATGGAAAGTAATGCATTGTTACTTTTGCATTACTTTTTCTCATCCGGGCTGGGCTTGCTTGTTTGGTTTTAATATAAAAAGTTATATTTTTGGCAAATGTAGAAGTCCTTTTGAACCACACATGAAATGAATACGCCTCAGGATGAAGTTAATGTAAATTCACATCTGTACAGTAGAAGCGCAGCTCAAACAAACCTTTCAGCTGCTGCTGTTCTGGATCACATGAAAGAAAGTTCAACACTCTTCAGCAATAAAAATGGAAAATTAGTCTATAAAAAGTCATTTTTGTTTATTAGTATGGTTGAATTGGATCATCGAATGTCAGCATTTAATAAAATGGGATTAAACACAAAGGATAGTTGTGTTATTTAACATTTAATTATTGCAGGTTTGCGTCATCTTCTGAGTTTGCATTTCACTGTTTTATTGATTCTGAGGAACACTGAATGTGTTTTTGTGCAGGTGAGATGAGTAAATACATGTTGATATTTAGTCCAGAACTACAGTAAGATCGTGTGGATATCAAGTCCAGAACTACAGTAAGATTGTGTGGATATCAAGTCCAGAACTACAGTAAGATCGTGTGGATATCTAGTCTAGAACTACAGTAAGATCGTGTTGATATCTAGTCTAGAACTACAGTAAGATCGTGTTGATATTTAGTCTAGATCTACAGTAAGATCGTGTGGATATCTAGTCCAGAACTACAGTAAGATCGTGTTGATATCTAGTCTAGAACTACAGTAAGATCGTGTGGATATCTAGTCCAGAACTACAGTAAGATCGTGTTGATATCTAGTCCAGAACTACAGTAAGATCGTGTGGATATCTAGTCCAGAACTACAGTAAGATCGTGTGGATATCTAGTCCAGAACTACAGTAAGATCGTGTGGATATCTAGTCTAGAACTACAGTAAGATCGTGTGGATATCAAGTCCAGAACTACAGTAAGATCGTGTTGATATCTAGTCTAGAACTACAGTAAGATCGTGTGGATATCAAGTCCAGAACTACAGTAAGATCGTGTGGATATCTAGTCCAGAACTACAGTAAGATCGTGTGGATATCTAGTCTAGAACTACAGTAAGATCGTGTGGATATCAAGTCCAGAACTACAGTAAGATCGTGTGGATATCTAGTCCAGAACTACAGTAAGATCGTGTGGATATCTAGTCCAGAACTACAGTAAGATCGTGTTGATATCAAGTCCAGAACTACAGTAAGATCGTGTTGATATCTAGTCTAGAACTACAGTAAGATCGTGTTGATATCTAGTCCAGAACTACAGTAAGATCGTGTGGATATCTAGTCTAGAACTACAGTAAGATCGTGTGGATATCAAGTCCAGAACTACAGTAAGATCGTGTTGATATCTAGTCCAGAACTACAGTAAGATCGTGTTGATATCTAGTCCAGAACTACAGTAAGATCGTGTTGATATCTAGTCTAGAACTACAGTAAGATCGTGTTGATATCTAGTCCAGAACTACAGTAAGATCGTGTTGATATCTAGTCCAGAACTACAGTAAGATCGTGTGGATATCTAGTCCAGAACTACAGTAAGATCGTGTGGATATCAAGTCCAGAACTACAGTAAGATCGTGTGGATATCAAGTCCAGAACTACAGTAAGATCGTGTGGATATCAAGTCCAGAACTACAGTAAGATCGTGTGGATATCAAGTCCAGAACTACAGTAAGATCGTGTTCAAGGTTCAAGGTTCTTGTTTATTTGTCACATACACAATCATACAGGGTATAATCAGTAGTGAAATGTAGGTCAGGACGGGTCCGCTCAATGGACAGTGCAAAAAAATAAAAATAAAAGATGATACATAACACAGGAGCATATATTTAAATATAGGTAGGAATAAGATAAAAAAATAAGTAAAAACAATAAAATAAAATAAGGAGTAAAATGTGCAATGAACTAAAATGTGCAATACAGTCTACTGTGGATTTAATAAATATTAATATAAACAGGGATGTGCAAGAGGAATGTGCAAACAGGTTGTACCGGGTATGTACACATAGCAGCAATGCGGATGATGGAGAATGATGGGTGTTACAGTTAATTAACTGAGTCCTGTAGATGTTATGAGACTGAGTTTAGGAGCCTGATGACCTGAGGGTAGAAGCTCCTCCTCAGTCTCTCAGTTTTTGCCATCACGCTCCTGAAGCGCTTGCCCGATGGCAGTGTGATGAAGAGACGGTTACCGGGGTGATTTGAGTCCTTGATTATTTTTGCAGCTCTGCTTTTGCAGCGTTTGAGGTAGATGTCCTGCAGAGAGGGGAGGGCAGACCCAGAGATGCGCTCAGCTAAGCGCAAAACTCTCTGCAGAGCTTTGCAGTCCTGATTTGTGGCGTTACTGTACCACACTGAGATGAGATGTATATCTAGATGTGGATATCTAGTCTAGAACTACAGTAAGATCGTGTGGATATCTAGTCTAGAACTACAGTAAGATCGTGTTGATATTTAGTCTAGAACTACAGTAAGATCGTGCTGATATCTAGTCTAGAACTACAGTAAGATCGTGTTGATATCTAGTCTAGAACTACAGTGAGATCGTGTGGATATCTAGTCTAGAACTACAGTAAGATCGTGTTGATATTTAGTCTAGAACTACAGTAAGATCGTGTTGATATCTAGTCTAGAACTACAGTAAGATCGTGTTGATATTTAGTCTAGAACTACAGTGAGATCGTGTTGATATTTAGTCTAGATCTACAGTGAGATCATGTTGATATTTAGTCTAGAACTACAGTGAGATCATGTTGATATTTAGTCTAGAACTACAGTAAGATCATGTTGATATTTAGTCTAGATCTACAGTAAGATCGTGTTGATATTTAGTCTAGAACTACAGTAAGATCGTGTTGATATTTAGTCTAGAACTACAGTAAGATCGTGTTGATATTTAGTCTAGAACTACAGTAAGATCATGTTGATATTTAGTCTAGATCTACAGTAAGATCATGTTGATATTTAGTCTAGAACTACAGTAAGATCATGTTGATATTTAGTCTAGATCTACAGTAAGATCATGTTGATATTTAGTCTAGATCTACAGTGAGATCATGTTGATATTTAGTCTAGAACTACAGTAAGATCACGTTGATATTTAGTCTAGAACTACAGTAAGATCACGTTGATATTTAGTCTAGATCTACAGTAGGATCGCGTTGATATTTAGTCTAGAACTACAGTAAGATCGTGTTGATATTTAGTCTAGAACTACAGTAAGATCGCGTTGATATTTAGTCTAGATCTACAGTGAGATCACGTTGATATTTAGTCTAGATCTACAGTAAGATCACGTTGATATTTAGTCTAGAACTACAGTAAGATCACGTTGATATTTAGTCTGAACTACAGTAAGATCGTGTTGATATTTAGTCTAGATCTACAGTAAGATCACGTTGATATTTAGTCTAGATCTACAGTAAGATCACGTTGATATTTAGTCTGAACTACAGTAAGATCGCGTTGATATTTAGTCTAGATCTACAGTGAGATCACGTTGATATTTAGTCTAGATCTACAGTAAGATCACGTTGATATTTAGTCTGAACTACAGTAAGATCGTGTTGATATTTAGTCTAGATCTACAGTAAGATCACGTTGATATTTAGTCTAGAACTACAGTAAGATCACGTTGATATTTAGTCTAGATCTACAGTAAGATCACGTTGATATTTAGTCTAGAACTACAGTAAGATCGTGTTGATATTTAGTCTAGATCTACAGTAAGATCACGTTGATATTTAGTCTGAACTACAGTAAGATCGTGTTGATATTTAGTCTAGATCTACAGTAAGATCACGTTGATATTTAGTCTAGAACTACAGTAAGATCACGTTGATATTTAGTCTAGATCTACAGTAAGATCACGTTGATATTTAGTCTAGAACTACAGTAAGATCGTGTTGATATTTAGTCTAGAACTACAGTAAGATCGTGTTGATATTTAGTCTAGATCTACAGTGAGATCACGTTGATATTTAGTCTAGATCTACAGTAAGATCGTGTTGATATTTAGTCTAGATCTACAGTAAGATCGTGTTGATATTTAGTCTAGAACTACAGTAAGATCGTGTTGATATTTAGTCTAGAACTACAGTAAGATCGTGTTGATATTTAGTCTAGAACTACAGTAAGATCGTGTGGATATCTAGTCTAGAACTACAGTAAGATCGTGTGGATATCTAGTCTAGAACTACAGTAAGATCATGTTGATATTTAGTCTAGATCTACAGTAAGATCGTGTTGATATCTAGTCTAGATCTACAGTAAGATCGTGTTGATATTTAGTCTAGAACTACAGTAAGATCGTGTTGATATTTAGTCTAGAAGTACAGTGAGATCGTGTTCACACACAGCGCTCTGATTTCTGTCACCATGGCAACACCAGAGCTGTCACTCAATACATCAGAAACAATGTAACTGTTACTTATTTGAAAAAGTAACTCTGATATGTTCTTGTAAATTAAAATGTAATGTGTTCCTTTACTGTAAGCTGAAATAAAATCAATGTTTCTGCTGATAGAATGAAAACAAGCAGCAAAACCCTGAGTAAAACGAGCATCACATCACTCATTCATTTCTACGGTGGTCAAAACAACAGCAGCTCAAACAGCACATTCACATTCAATGCTCTTTCTCTCTTTGCACTGTTTGCTTTACGGACCTTACAGACAAATAATCCTTCACAGTTCAATCAATATCCTTCAGCTCCGTGCTGACCGAACTACTAAACGACCTGTAGTGAGTTAACTAGTAGATGAGCTGATTTTACAGACAAATCAATGAATGCATCATTTACTTTACCCAAACTGAATATTTAAATTAGGACGAGACAGTAATACTGTAATATTCTTTCTGTGAAGCTGCTGAAATAATGTCCATTGTGAACTAGAGCACTATGTAAATAAACCGACATGCATTTAGGGTTGCAAAAAGTTGAAAAATTTCCAGTAAATTTCGGAATCTTTCCAGAAATTTTGGAAACTTACCGGGATTTTTGGAAAGTTTCCGGAAATTTACCGGAAATTTTCCACCCCTTTGCAACCCTACATGCATTTATTTATTACATAAGCACATGCTCTATAATCGTCCTGTACATTAACCCTTACATACAATTGTGTTCATAAGTTTACACCCCCCTTAGAGTATCTGCAAACTGTTATTAATTAAAAAAAAATAGAATTGCCATGTTTATTATTTAGTCCTGCCTTGAATAAGCCGTTTAATTTACACAAATGACTCTGTTCAGAAGTATAAATATGGTGATTGTTAATACTGTGGTGTTTACTAGATGATCTGTGATGTTTGTTGTTCATGAGTCTCTTCAGGCAAATCCTCCTCTGGTTTTCCAGCATCTTCTGCACATTTGATCTCCTCTCAGTAGTGATTTAATGATGTTGAGATGCATATTTCTCACTGAGAGACTCAAACACAGCTAATATAATTCACTGATGCTCAGGACGCGAACACACTGCATTAAGAGCCTTTGAACAGGATGATCAGCTCTAATTTTGTCCAAAGATCTTTTATTACTGTCCCTTTAGACGCTACAGGAGGTATTTGCATATTTATATTTATAGCAGATGTTTCCCAGAAGACAAAATAAGCACAGTGTGTGTAACGTATATGATGCTCAACAGTCGCACAAACCCGATTCTCCAGGCGTGACGTACGGGTCGATTTATACCTGACCTTTCGCTCTAGAGATAAGAGGATGTAAATACCATTAAAAGGTCACCTCCTGACCCGAGCAGCTCTGTGCTTTTACCGTCCAGCAGCCGTTTGTCTGGAGTAAAGTCACGTGACCAGACGGATCTCCCATCAGGCCGTGTTTGTTGTTCCTCGGGGATCTTATTCATCATGTTCTGCTGCGCTTCCACCTTCAGTGTGTTCCCATGTGATGAGTGCAATACGCCCGCCGTCACACCCCACTGCTACAGATTAGTCCTGATCACAGCAGAGAGATCCCACAGACACCGGAGCCATCTGGACCTCAGCGGGACAACACACACACACACACACACACACACACACACACACACACACACACACACTAATACAAATACACACACGCACACTAATACACACATCCCTCAACACACACACACACACACAACCCTACACACACACACTAATACACACATCCCTACACACACACACACACTAATACACACATCCCTCAACACACACACGCACATCCCTACACACACACACACTAATACACACATCCCTACACACACACACACACACACACAACCCTGTATAGCTATCTTTGTGCGGACATTCATTGACACAATACAATCTCTAGTTCCTTACACTAAACCTACCCATCAGAACTAAGTACCTCACCCAAACCCTTACCCTAAACCTAACCTTTACCCAATTATAACCTGACTCCTAAAACCATGTACTGACCCTCAAACAGGCCTTTAAAGGCCTCTCAGAAAGTGAGGACCGGCCAAAATGTCCTCACTTTACAAGATTGTCCTCACTCCGATGGTCTAAAACTCAAACCGGCCCTCACAAAGATAGCTGTACAAGTACACACACACACACACACTGATACATACATCCCTACACACACACACACACACACACTTACTTAGTCTCTAATTGGAAACATTCCCCAGACTTATACTGTTTTTGGGTACAGCCTATTATAAACACTAAATCATAACCCTAACACTCATTTTAGATTATAACTTTCCTTCTAAAGGTAACAGGACAAAGACAAATCACTAAACTAAACAGCACTAAACTTAGGACTAAAGCCAGTTTAAGAATAAAAAACACAGGGTTCCCATCCACGAATAAATTATAGAAACAATTTTTAAATGTACATTTCCATGTTGTCTGCATAATATAACGAATCAAAATCCATGAACATAAATATGAATCGGCTTCACCAACCCTGACCAACACAGCAACATTAAAATACATCAATACAGAGTATTATTAGAGCAACAACTAATGCAAACATTGAATCTGTCATAAAGTTCATCTGTCTGAAGACCACAGATGTGAATGAGTTCAGGACACACACACACGCACACACGCACACACTCACACACTAATACACACACTAATTCACACACACTAATACATACTTCCCTACACACACACACACACACACACACACTAATACATACATCCCTACACACACACACACACACACTAATACATACATCCCTACACACACACACTAATACATACATCCCTACAAACACACACACACACACTAATACATACCTACACACACAGACACACACACACACACACACACACACACCTCAACAGCCGGATGCTTCGAGTAAACCTTCAGAAGAGCATCCTGAACACAGAACCCAAGAGCTTGAGCAGAACGAACACACTGATCTGAAGAAGAGAAACTCAAAAACACTTCCAACCAGAAACACTTCAAAGAACCAGTGAAGAAGATTGACTCCTGTCTCCAGAATCACAAACTAGAACGAGTCTCCAGTCAAACAGCAGACGAGCAGCGAGGAGCATCATGAGGAACGTGAGGCGATTCTTACCTGAGCCGCGCTTGGACACCACTTTCAGACTTCTGATGACTGTGGCATACAGCAGGATCTGCAGAGGAACCCGTGATCTCATGTTCACCGCGTGAGTCTCCTGCAGAGACACAGAAACACACACACGAGCGTCACACTCCTCTGTCTGATCCAGCTCTGCATCACGCCAGACACACACACACTCACACTCACACTCACACTCACTCCTCTGTCTGATCCAGCTCTGCATCACGCCAGACACACACACACACACTCACACTCACACTCACACACACTCACTCCTCTGTCTGATCCAGCTCTGCATCACGCCAGACACACACACACTCACACTCACACTCACACTCACTCCTCTGTCTGATCCAGCTCTGCATCACGCCAGACACACACACACACACTCACACTCTCACACACACACTCACACACTCACACACTCACTCCTCTGTCTGATCCAGCTCTGCATCACGCCAGACACACACACACTCACACTCACACTCACACTCACACACACACTCACACACACACACACACACTCCTCTGTCTGATCCAGCTCTGCATCACGCCAGACACACACTCACACACACACTCTCACACACACACACACACTCCTCTGTCTGATCCAGCTCTGCATCATGCCAGACACACACACACACACTCACACACAAGAGCGTCACACTCCTCTGTCTGATCCAGCTCTGCATCACGCCAGACAGCAGCACCTGATCAATGACCTCAGTCTCTACTGGTTTATATGTGCGTTTATCTCTCTCTGTACACAGCCAGGGTCTTCAGTCTCGCACACACACACACACACACACACCAGGCGTCCATCTCTGTGTCCACAACACATTTGTTCAAGAATTCCCACAGAAACCCAGCGCCTGCCAAAAGCGCAGCCACAGATCTCTGATTCCCTGTTCAATATTTCCAGCCAGAACACATCATATGCTGCAAACATCTGCAGACGTGCTCTGAAGTGACATCCACGCGCCAACAGAACACCCTCATGAAGACAAATTATGAAAAAGCAATGAGACAATAACATGTATGAAAGAACAGATGGTTGTCATTACACAAGAGAGATTTGTGTGTGTGTGTGTGTGTGTGTGTATATATACACATCCTCATATACATATACAGTGGGGGAAAAAAAATATTTGATCCCCTGCTGATTTTGTACGTTTGGCCACTGACAAAGAAATAAGTCTATAATTTTAAATGGTAGGTTTATTTGAACAGTGAGAGACAGAATAACAACAACAAAAAAATCCAGAAAAACGCACTTCAAAAAAGTTATAAATTGATTTGCATTTTAATGAGTCAAATAAGTATTTGATCCCGTATCAATCAGCAAGATTTCTGGCTCCCGGGTGTCTTTTATACAGGTACTGAGCTGAGATTAGGAGCACTCTCTTAAAGGGAGAGTTACCTGTATAAAAGTCACCTGTCCACAGAAGCAATCAATCAATCAGATTCCAAACTCTCCACCATGACCAAAGAGCTGGATGTCAGGGACAAGATTGTAGACCTACACAAGGCTGGAATTCATATTTAGCTCCCAAACTCTGGAACAATCTACCAAACACTGTTCGGGAGGCAGACACACTCTGTCAGTTTAAATCTAGATTAAAGACCCATCTCTTTAACCTGGCGTACACATAACACACTAATACACTTCTATTATTCAAATCCGTTAAAGGATTGTTAGGCTGCATTAATTAGATCAACCGGAACCGGGAACACTTCCCATAACACACGATGTACTCGTTACATCGTAAAAAGATTGACATCTACGCTAATATTAGTCTGTTTCTTTCTTATTCCGAGGTCACTGCAGTCACCCAGATCAGATGGTGGATCAGCACCTAGATGCAGACCTTGAGCCAAAAACTCATCACCAAACACCAATGACTTGTACATATGAGTTCAGAATTATGTTCCCATCATTGTTTCCACAGATTTGGAAGTGCATCTGTTCTAAAGAAGGGGGTGCCAATACTTTTGTCTATATAGTGTATGTACAAGTCATTGGTGTTTGGTGATGAGTTTTTGTCTCAAGGTCTGCATTTACAGTCACACCAGAGGTGTTAAACTGGGATTAGGACTTGGTTTTATGCAGACCAGTCAAGTTCTTCCACACTGACTCAATCAATCATTTTCTTTTTGAACCTTGTCTTATACACAGAGACATTGTCATGTTAGAATAGAAAAGAGTCCAAACTGTTGCTATAATATTAGAAGCACACAATTTCCTAGAATATCATTATATGCTTTAACATTAAGATTTGTACTCATAGAAATTACTAAAGTAGTCAAACCTGTTCGTTAGAAGGGGTGCCAATACTTTTGGTAATATAGTGTACATCTCACAGTGTAAATAAATATATATAAAAACACACACACACAATTTATGTAACATATAACAATTTGTCCCTTGTATGTTGTCAGCTCTAATCCAACTGATCAAATGTTCAATATTATTTTCTGTCTTTTTAACGCATCGGCAATGCAAAGTGCACTTTGTCACGCCAGTAAATCTGCTTGAATTTAATTGAACTAAGAGACAGAAAAGGAACAGAAGAACCCGATGCTCCTCATTTGTGAATCACTTTGGATAAAGGCATCTGCTAAACGACTAAATGTAAATCAGCAGAACTCAAACGAACCCATCATGAAAAACATGCAAAGTTAACCCTTCGCACACCCTACAGCCTGGTTTGCATTGGTTTGTGTTCGTCCTGCAGGCACGACGTTCCTAAACATCTCCGAGTTCTTCATCTCAACTGTTTATTGCACAAAAGCCAAAGTATAAAGTGTGTTCTCCGCTTGCCAAACATACTGTAACAGTTTGTAGCTTTCCATGGTTTCGGCGTGTGCGGCCCCAGATGATCTGAGGATCGCATCTAATGCATCAGAGACACAGCACATTAACACGGATTAAAGGCTTTAGCGATTCCACAGAATTCACCGTCCAACAATATGACGTTCAGCATCTGAATATGCACAGCATCCTTCTGTTGTTTCCAGGGAAACGCTGGCATTGTAATTGTTGCGTTTAATGCGTTATTCTCACCTGCACTTCACTTCATTCTGCTTTCCAACCAAAAACACGTCCGGACAAACTCACAGATCACGTCTAGCTTTCTGCCTATCTCTGGCTCAGGAAAGAAGAACATCAGATCTTTAGCTTGTTTTCACTTCTTTTAGCTCCTATTATATTTAGAGACGGTGCCAAACAGAAGAGAGAGAGTCTAGAGGTTTCACCATCTCTCTCTCTCTACTGTTTGTGGAACGGGGTGAAAAATTGATGTGCCAGCTGCCTTTGCCACTCATTAACATTTCTATTTGAGAGAAACTGTAGCGAGAGCCTCCATCTCTACCTTCAGCTCACCCACGCAAAACCTGAGCTGCTGCGCCCTGAATTATTCTGTTTGGCATTATCTGCTATAGCGCATCTCAGAGCTGAGACGAGTGATGCTCTGTTTCTATTCAGATGAGGAGCGTTACAGTCATGCTGGCAGATGAGCGTTTGACTGAAGGTCAGCGGAGCCCGTAACCTCCTCTCACTCACACACACACACACACACACACACACACACACACACACACACACACACACACACACACACACACACACACACACACACACACACACACACACACACACACACACACACACACACACACACACACACACACACACACACACACACACACACACACACACACACACACACACACACACACACACACCAATCTTACAATAAACACTATGAATTATACATACACACCCCAAACTCTACAAAAGCTGTTCTCACTCGATGTCTCTGTACTGTTTTCCAGTACAAATATCTGAACACTTACAATGACATTGTCACATGTGTGTTCCTGTTGAGTTTCCTGCTTTGCCCTTATTTGGTAGTTCCTGTTTTCATTAGTTAATCTTCCTTCATTCGTATCAGCTGTCTTGTATCATTCATCTCGTTTGCTCATTAGTTTGTCTGTCTTTATAAGTCCTGTGTTCTCCTTTGGTTTGTGTCTGCTGTTAAATATCTTCCTGAATGTCTTCTTATGTTGGTTATTATTAAATATTGTTTTGTTCAAGAGTCTCCTCATCCCCAGCGTTGCGTGACATAAGAAGTTCTTTTTAATTATTATTTTTTCTGACCGTGCTGGCAGATATTGGTTATTAATTCTAATGAATTTCTCAGGAAAAGAGATTTTGCATCTTCAGTATCTTCAATGTTAAGAATTTTTAGATATTTGTAATAAGAATAATAAAAGATACTGGTCAGAAAATGGATCAAATTAAGAGCAAACCTTGTTTAAGGATAAATAACCAGTTTAAAGATTAGAGTCAGACCAGCAATTATGCTTAATAAATTGAGAATAGCAGAAATCATGATTAAAATATGATTCATCACGCAGCTTTACAGCACAATCTGAATCTGAAATTATTCTATTATTTTCTCATTCATCACTGTGAATACTGCAAAAAATGATTATCTTAGTGTTTTTGTCTTGTTTTCTAGTATAAATATCTAAAAATTCTTGAATCAAGATGAATTTACTGTACAAGTAAAATGATTTATGATATTATGTCCATAAAAAATCCATAAAACCATAATACAAGCAAAAATATCTGCCAATGGGGCAAGAAGCCCCATGAATTAAGATTATTTCTCTTACCCCACTGACAGATTTTTTGCTTGTTTTAAGCAAAAACTAACAAAATATATATTATTTTTTTTAGAAAACAAGACTTTATCAAGTTTACTTGTCAAGTAAATGCATCTTGATTCAAGAATGTTCATATATTTATACTAGAAAATGACCAAAATACCATTTTTAGCAGTGAAGCTCAACACAATCTGTATTGTACAAAGCACTATAGAAATAAATGTGTGTTCGAAGAGACTGATGTGTATCATTCAAATCCATTTATATTTGAAATACAAACTGTAAATAAATCTGATGTTTCACACAATAATAAATCACTGTTATGTGTCACAAGTAGGGATGGGTACCGAAACTCGGTACTTAATCGGTCTCGGTGCTGAATTATGAAAGACCGGAGTATCGATAAGCTCTGACGTTATCGGTTCTGCTGTCGGTACTGGAGAAATTATGAAAACACACATTTATTGTTGCTACATATACACATTATCTTGCAAATTCTATCTCACCAGAGTTGCCAGCTGTTTTATATGCAATAATATTCAAACATTTGTCTATGATGCATTTTTGCTATTCGTAATTCAGAAGTGAGATCGCACTCACGTGGAGGAGCTTCAGCACGCGCAACATGAAAGCCCTGTTTAATTATGATAGAATAGAGAACTAACTATTAAAACATATGCACTTTATGCCTGTGGCTGTTATATTAAGCTAAGTTTATTTATTTATTTTTGATTTTGGCTTCTAAGGATTATAGCCGCGTTTCTTCTAGCACAACTTCCATCCCTTTACAGCGGCGCGCATTCGTTCCTCCCTAACCAACACTTAACGTCAGAATCAGCTCAATCGGTGATTGTTGTAAAATGCCATCTTTACTGTTGCTAATTTGCGGGACATGTTTGATAATAAAACGTTGAAAGCACAATCCGCACAAGAGACGCTGCTCCCCAGGCTGAAATGTGTGTGTGTGTGTGTGTGCGTGTGTGTGCGCGTGTGCGCGCGCGTGAGTGGCTGCGCAGCTCGCTCCAAAACGGACAGACTTCACTTTGAGCTTCGGGCGCGTCCAAACGATCAAATACACACAAAAATATGTCACAATGGCCAGCTTCGAGAGTATTCACTTAAACAGTTTGTCTTAAGTGGACCAGAACTGTTCGGAGAAAATCCGATATTGCGTGTCAATATATTGCCTTAAAGTGACAGACTGGCGCTTCAATGTTAATCAAAGAACAAAATGCAAAGAGAAAATCCACCACAGCTCTTAATCTGAATAACGTTATAGCTTTAATAAGCATTAATCTATCAATACATACAGTGAAAACTATGCAGTGTGCATTTACATTTGATTACTTTTAGATTTCTTTTGCAGGCTATTGCTTGCCTGAACAGTAATGTTAGTAGACCTTCATGGAAAAATTAAAGCACTGTTTATTTCATTTAATTTGTATATTTGTTTTATTGTATTTGTCAGTTTGTTTTTACTTTGTTTCTTTGTTCATATTCTTACTGTATCTTATCTTATGTATATAAAACACTAAAAATGCCTGCACACTGGTGCATTTACAAATTGATGTTTTATATTAATTTAATTAAATATTTATTTTACATTTCAGAATATAAAGTAATGTTAATTCAGCTCCTAATTTGTCATATATATATATATATATATATATAAGTATAACAAAAAGTACCGATAAGAATACCGTTAAAGTACCGGACCGATAAGCGGTATCGATAAGAGTAGTAATACCGTTAAAACCTTAACAATACCCATCCCTAGTCACAAGACGAGTGAGAGCCAGAAAGAGTTGATTTGTTATTGAGCGTGAATCATAAACCAGTGTGCTTTACAGAAAACACAGCCATACTTAGCATACTCAAAAAGTAGCATACTTCTTTTATTTTATTAAGTAAAGTTCAAGTATATTTTTAAGTATACTTAATGTAGTAAGTATACAAATATCAGTGTGCTAGTAGTGTACTCATAAGTGTACTATTTCAATACTCCTTGAGACTAAATTGGTCCACTTTCTAGTATATAAAAGTACACTTTAAGTATAACAGTACAGTAGTAAACTTTGAGTACACAACTAGTTTACATCAATGTTTGTAGCTTGTACTGCAACTATACTAAAAGTGAACTACTGATAGTTTACTAATTAAATACTTGTATAGCATTTTTAGTACACTTTGAAGTATAGTCTACTAGTTTAGTAGTTTTATACTGCAAGTATACTCTTAAGTGAACTTTACATCATACTTTAAGTATACTACTATGTCCATATTTAGGTATTAATTTGTATATATTTTGTTATGAATATCTGAACATACAAAACATCAAAAGAAAGAACAAAGAACATTTTATTCTAGCTTCATGCATTATTTATTAAACACTTGAATGTGGGTAAGTTTCATAATTAAACAATAAAGAAATAAACAACATTTTGAACAAAAAGCTGATATGAATATGATTCAGAATGATAATCAAAACGTAGATGGAGTCGATCAACACCCCAAAGCTTGACAGTCATTATTACCTCTTCATTGGTGATATTATATTCATAATGTTACACAGTTATGATGCTGTTTTATGTCTGATGATGTGTTTGATTACATGTGAAGCATCTGTTGTTTCGGTTTCTTCTTCACTTGTGTTTTGTGGTAATTCTGTACAGTAGATGTGTTCTAGCGCCCCCTACCGTATAACAATGAAAACACGGAGCACAAGTATAGCTCAAATATACAGGTACATCTCAATAAATTAGAATGTCGTGGAAAAGTTCATTTATTTCAGTAATTCAACTCAAATTGTGAAACTGGTGTATTAAATAAATTCAATGCACACAGACTGAAGTAGTTTAAGTCTTTGGTTCTTTTAATTGTGATGATTTAGGCTCACATTTAACACAAACCCACCAATTCACTATCTCAACAAATTAGAATACTTCATAAGACCAATAAAAAAACATTTTTAGTGAATTGTTGGACTTCTGGAAAGTATGTTCATTTACTGTATATGTACTCAATACTTGGTAGGGGCTCCTTTTGCTTTAATTACTGCCTCAATTCGGCGTGGCATGGAGGTGATCAGTTTGTGGCACTGCTGAGGTGGTATGGAAGCCCAGGTTTCTTTGACAGCAGCCTTCAGCTCATCTGCATTGTTGGGTCTGGTGTCTCTCATCTCTCATAGATTCTCTATGGGGTTCAGGTCAGGCGAGTTTGCTGGCCAATCAAGCACAGTAACACCATGGTCATTGAACCAGCTTTTGGGACCTTTGGCAGTGTGGGCAGGTGCCAAGTCCTGCTGGAAAATGAAATCAGCATCTCCATAAAGCTTGTCAGCAGAAGGAAGCATGAAGTGCTCTAAAATCTCCTGGTAGATGGCTGCGTTGCATGTGGACTTCAGAAAACACAGTGGACCAACACCAGCAGATGACATGGCAGCCCAAATCATCACTGACTGTGGAAACTTCACACTGGACTTCAAGCAACATGGATTCTGTGCCTCTCCACTCTTCCTCCAGACTCTGGGACCTTGAAATGAAAATTTACTTTCATCTGAAAAGAGGACATTGGACCACTGAGCAACAGTCCAGTTCTTTTTCTCCACAGCCCAGGTAAGATGCTTCTGATGTTGTCTCTGGTTCAGAAGTGGCTTGGTAGCCCTTTTCCTGAAGACGTCTGAGCGTGGTGACTCTTGATGCACTGACTCCAGCTTCAGTCCACTCCTTGCCCTCTTTGTGGAGGGCGTCAATGTTCGTCTTCTGGATCATTGCCAACTCAGCAGTCTTCTCCATTATTGTGGTTTCAAAGAACAAGAGATACCCAGAATTTATACTGTAGGGATGGTCATTAATTGAAACTCAAATGTAAATATTCTAATATTTTGAGATACTGATTTTTGACTTTCATGAGCTGTAAGCTCTAATCATCAAAATTAAAACAAAACAACTTTTGAAATGTTTTACTTTACATGCAATGAATCTAAAATATATGAAAGTTTCACTTTTTGAAATAACTTACAAGAAAAAATTAACTTTTTCACGACATTCTAATTCATTGAGATGCACCTGTATTTAGACTTTTTCTAAGTATAAGTCAAGTGTACTTAAATGTCATTTTAAGTATATTTCTGAGAAGTACATAAAAAGTAAACCAAAAGTATACTTTCTTATTTTTAGTTTAAAAGAAGTATACTAATAGCACACTTGAATAAACTTATTTTTCGTAAGGGTTGCCTCACACGCAATCATCAAATAACACTCACCGGTAAACTCTCTCCCTCGAGCGTCGCACTCGGTGGATGTTTCTCCCAGAAAACGCTGTGCTTTATAGCAGCCGAAGCTCATTTCACATCACTGCCTCTGAACAAAACCCACACACATCCTCCTGAAACACACAGCACTGTCCGTCTGTGTCCAGAAGAGCTCGGAGGGAACGGCTTTATTGAGTTTGAGTGATGCATGCCGCTGGACTCGTGTTCATTCTCCGGTGACCAGCGCTAACGAGCCTTCACTGTGGACTAACCCACCCGATACCATCCGGTCAGACGGGTCTCTCCCCCGAGATTAAACACAGAAACACATGTACAGAGCAGGAGCAAAGATCTGCTCTCAGCGGACGGACACGGAGCTCTCAGGAATCACTGAACCACAGGCTTCAGCTACTGGCCTGCTTAACATTATATAATGTTTGTTAATATTATGACTTTGTTTATGTTCTGTGTGATCGGCGCATTATCTGCCGTCTCTCTACATGTATGTTGTGGCTTTACTGTAAAAGCATCTGGACTGAAGCATTAATCTCCATAAACATAAAAGGACTTGTATAGAATTAATCCCTCCAGCTGACATCTGTACGATACAGATAGAAACCACACTAATATTTATCAACATCCTTCCACCTATATGTCCATCCATTTATATACAGGTCCATATATATTTGGACACTGACACAATTTCCATAAGTTTGGCTCTGTATGCCACCAGAATAGAATTAAAATGAAACAATCAAGATGAAATTGAAGTGTAGACTTTAAGCTTTACCCAGCAGGCACCAGACGTCTATATAACGTCAGGTTGACGTCGGACAGACGTTGCATTTTGGTTGAAAATGAAAATCGGGTTGGCGTCAATATTTGATGTTGACTTAACGTTGGATTTTGGTTACACAACCTAAAAACAACAAAATCTCAACGTCAGCTGATGTCGGTATCGGACATCAATTTAACATTGACATTAGACGTTGAATTTACATTGAATATTGGTCACCCGACGTCGCAACTGAAATTTAACCAAATATCAACGTCTTATGACGTTGTGTGCCTGCTGGGTTTAATTCAAAGGGTTGAACTAAAATATAACATAAAATGTTTAGGAATTACAACCATTTTTATACCCCCCCCCCCCACACATTTTCAGGGGCTCAGATGTAATTGGACAAATAAATGTAATCATAAACAAAAAGTTGATTTGTAATATTTAGCTGAGAATGCTTTGCAGGTGATGACTGTGTTAAGTCTGAACTCATGGACATCAGCAGAGACTGGTTTCTTCTTTGTGATGTTTACCAGGTCTTTACTGCAGATGACTTCAGTTGTTGTTTGTTTGTGGCTCTTTCTGTCTTTAGTTTAGTCTTCAGCGAGTGAAACGCTGCTCGATCGGGTCGAGATCAGGAGATTGACTCGGACATTGCTAGGGATGGGTATCGTTTACATTTTATCGATACCGATATCGATACTGTTATCGATACTATATATGATGTGAAAAGTTGTTGAAAATTTCAAGTTATTTTATTACTGCTGAACTTTAGCAACTGTATTAAAGGGATAGTTCACCCAAAAATGAAAATCCTATCATCATTTACTCATCCTCAAGTAGATCCAAACCTGTATGAATGTGTTTGTTCTGGAAGATATTCTGAAGAATGAGGGAAACAGCAGTATTTTTCTCCTACTATTTAAGTCAATGGTGTCCCAAAACAGCCTGATTACAAACTTTCTTCAGAATATCTTCCTTTGTGTTCATAACAAACACATTCATACAGGTTTGGATCTACTTGAGGATGAGTAAATTTCATACTTTTGTCATAGTTCTGTAAACATAGAGGGATCCAAACTTCAAGTACTGGTGTTTATTTACACACATCAAAACAAACACAAGTGTTTTTTTCCAAGTCAAAACAAAATAGTAATTTCACTGAGGAAAAAAAAGAAATCAGTCTACATCGTGTCGTCTCTCTGGGTCCGGCCACAAAATTTCGTCTACATCACATGCAATGTCCTCTAGTCCAAGGCACCGGGGAAAATATCTTCTGGAATGGCGTATCCAGGCCTGACATGATGCCTGGTCAATATCCCCACATGCCTCCTCCATAAAAGGGCTATGCGTTGATGGGGATGACGGTCATAGACCTTCCAGCGCCAGGCAGAGAAGAACTCTTCAATTGGATTCAAGAATGGAGAGTATGGGGGGAGGTTGAGTACAGTGAAGAGTGGGTGATCTGTAAACCAGTTGCGGACCAAAGCAGCCCTATGGAAACTAACATTGTCCCATATGATGACGTATCTGGTCTGCTCTGGTCTCTGAACATTAGTGAGCATGTCATGTAAGGTGTCCAGGAATGTAATAATGTGTGCAGTGTTATATGGGCCCAGGGTTGCATGATGGTGAACAACACCATTTTGACTTATAGCTGCACACATAATTATGTTACCACCACGTTGTCCTGGGACATTGATTATGGCACGGTGTCCAATAATGTTCCTGCCACGTCTCCTTGTCTTAGTGAGGTTAAAACCAGCCTCATCCACAAAAAACTGCTCATGACCCATGACATCTGCCTCTAGCTCCATCACTCTCTAGACAAGACAAAACAAATTCAGCACAGCAGGCCCATGCACAGCACTACAGTATGCACTTCCAGATTCAGTACCAATGATACTATAGCTTACCTGCACATAGTCATATCGCAGCTGTTTTACACGTTCACTGTTTCTTTCAAAAGGTACTCTGTAGATTTGTTTCATTCGGATTCTGTTGCGGGCAAGTACACGACCTAATACAGAAATGCTCACATTGTGTATGTTTTGGAAGGTGGTGTCATCCTCAATTATGCGCTGCTGAATTTCGCGTAGCCTTATGGAATTATTTGCAATCACCATATTGACTATATGGGTTTCTTGTTCTGCAGTGAACATTCTTCCTCTGCCCCCAGCATCTGGTCGTCTAGCAGTTCTGTAAAGTAACAATTTCAGTATTTTTACATTTATGGTATTGTTGTGTTTCTCATTAGAATATGGCAGTGCTACAAATCTTAGTGCAAAGTGACTGTACTAACCGATTCTCATTTCGAAATGTCCTTTTGATGCTTGCTACAGTGTAGTGGCTCAAGTTAGGCTGAACCCGTTGGCCAGCTTCCCTCAGGGTCATTCCATGGTTGATTACATGGTCCACTATTGTAGCTCTGATGTCATCAGTAATTCTATTTCTTACTCTTCTTACCCTTCCTCTTCCCCCTCCTCGTCCTCCTCTTGCTCCTCCTTGTCCTCTTCCTCTAACTTCACCTCCTTGTCCTTGTCGTCCTCTTCCTCCTACTTCTTCACCTCCACGTCCTCTTCCTCGTCCTCTTCTTGCTCCTCCTTGTCCTCTTCCTCTAACTTCACCTCCTTGTCCTTGTCGTCCTCTTCCTCCTACTTCTTCACCTCCATGTCCTCTTCCTCGTCCTCCTCTTGCTCCTCCTTGTCCTCTTCCTCTAACTTCACCTCCTTGTCCTTGTCGTCCTCTTCCTCCTACTTCTTCACCTCCACGTCCTCTTCCTCGTCCTCCTCTTGCTCCTCCTTGTCCTCTTCCTCTAACTTCACCTCCTTGTCCTTGTCGTCCTCTTCCTCCTACTTCTTCACCTCCACGTCCTCTTCCTCGTCCTCCTCTTGCTCCTCCTTGTCCTCTTCCTCTAACTTCACCTCCTTGTCCTTGTCGTCCTCTTCCTCCTACTTCTTCACCTCCACGTCCTCTTCCTCGTCCTCCTCTTGCTCCTCCTTGTCCTCTTCCTCTAACTTCACCTCCTTGTCCTTGTCATCCTCTTCCTCCTACTTCTTCACCTCCACGTCCTCTTCCTCGGCCTCCTCTTGCTCCTCCTTGTCCTCTTCCTCTAACTTCACCTCCTTGTCCTTGTCGTCCTCTTCCTCCTACTTCTTCACCTCCACGTCCTCTTCCTCGGCCTCCTCTAATTCTCACTCTTCTCACTCTTCCTGCTCCCTCCATTGTACTCCACACGGAAAGCTTACCTGTAGCTTATTTATAGTGCTTAGGCTGATTGCAAAGTGAACTAATTATCTAAAACAGTTTTCACATGTGACAGTGTGCCAGACAGTTGGCAAAATAGTGTAAATAATAGCCATAAATGTGTATAGTTTTGCTAGGAGTGTGTTGATCATTTGGAAATTGAGTGTAAAGCAGTGAGTTGTGTTTACAGTTCCGCAAAAAGAGTGCTGTGCAGTGGATTGTACCTACAGTTTTGCAAAGTGTGTGTTACAAAATTGCAAACTGAGTGCAAAGCAGTGTTTGTGCTTTTAGTTTTGCAAACTCAGTGAGTGGTTTTGCTATAAGTATTAATAGTTTTAGAAATTGTGCTATAAGAATCACAGTTAGGGTTTAAGCATTCAGAAAAAACTGTAACACACAGGGGTGATTCATTAGTGAATGAATCTGCCGTTTTGAATGAATCAAGTGAGTCAATGATTCAGTGAGTCATTCAAAAAAGCACTAGCATTGTTTCTGAATGAATCAGCAGTTTGAACAAATCGGCTGAATGAACGATTCAGTGACTCACTCATTAAGACAGTCATTTGCTGCCACCTACTGGCTCTTTTGATTATATTCAAAGTATCATTTCATTTTTTTAAATGGTTTCATATTTCAATATGCATTTAAAAAAACACTAATGCCCATTTATTATTATTATTATTTATGCAATGCTGAATTAAAGTATTTCTTTCTAAAGCTACTTTTTTTGTAATGTTGATTCAATGCTTTTATTATCTAACATAATATGTGTCTCTGGAGCACAAAAGCAGTCATAAGTAACACAGGTATATTTGTAGCAATAACCAACAATACATTGTATGGGTCAAAATTATGCATTTTTCTTTTATGCCAAAAATCATTAGGATATTAAGATCATGTTCCATGAAGATATTTACTAAATTTCCTACCGTAAATATATCAAAACTTAATTTTTGATTAGTAATATGCATTGCTAAGAACTTCATTTGAACAACTTTAAAGGTGATTTTCTCAATATTTAGATTTTTTTGCACCCTCAGATTCCAGATTATTAAATATTGTCCTATCATAACAAACCATACATCAATGGAAAGCTATTTATTCAGTTTTCAGCTGATGCATAAATCTCAATTAAAAAAAAAAATGACCCGTATGACTGGTTTTGTGGTGCAGGGTCACATATTGACTTTAAATTATGTTTTGGGAGGTAATTTCTCAGCCAAAATTGATGAGTGATTAATTAACCAGCACATCATGTAGGCTAATTAATGAGATTACAATTTGAATCGCTTGACAGCCCTACATTTTAGCACACGAGACATTATGTAATATGGCTGTTTTGAACAGAGAGCAGAAGGAGTTTAACACTAGCGGCAGGTCTGACTGACTGCTAGCCGTCGCGAGGAACCGTATGATTTATAATAGATGCTCTCTCTGCAACGCTGCGTTATTCCTCCATCCGTCACGTGGAGGTGAAATCAGCGTGAGAGGAAGAGCATCAGTCAAGCGGCTGTGAAACTGACTTCACATCACTGTTTTTACAGAGTAATGTTCTCCGCAGAGACTCCAGCCACATGAAGACAATCAGAGGTTCTGATGAATCGCTGTGAAGAGAGACAGAATCGGGATACTGAGCCTCACTGACCACATCTATGATGCTTTATCTCAAATTACAGTTGTTTTCAGCTGTGTACACACATTTTCAAAACTTTACACACAAATCCAAGAATTGCACACAAAATGCAAAACGCCTCACACCTCTTGCAAAACGAAGCACTGCATTCAAAACATCACAAACACGTCTCAAAACATTTGCAAACACCTTTGCCGTAATATTAATTCCTGATAGATTTGTGTGTGTTACATAGAGACTTGTGTGTTGTGTTTTGCAAAAAGTTTTATGAAATTGAAAACCGTTCAGAATTAGTGTATGATTTTGCAGATTTCTGCTGTTTGAGTGACAGCTTTCAGAAATTAAGATTTTTTGTGTAAGCAGTTGAAAAAATCTCTAAAGTCATTTATTTGTGTACATTGCATGTGGATAAATGACCAACTAGAGCTTCACAATTCTGGATAAACAGAATGAATCTCGATTTTTTAAATTATATTATTTTTTTAAATAGATATCACGATTCTCCCGCCATGATTCTGAAAATATAGACAACGGCAAAATAACATGTAATTTACTAAAGGTTCTGACAAAATTCAAATTGCTGCAATACATTGAATATCCAACGAATTGATCAAAAAAAGTTAAACGAATGATTCAATGATTGGCTCATAAAGAAAAAGCACTAGTTTCGTTCCTGAATGAATCAATGTTTTTTGAACGAATCTGTTTTTGTCGCCTCCTGCTGGCGCTACATTGTAACTTATTTATCTTTATTTGAAGCGTTACCTTCAAAAAGGTGATTTATTGTATCTACTGTACTTCAGATGACTTAAATGTTTGCAACACAGAAATAACAATACAAAAGACTTTGTAAAGATGTTTCATATGCATTAATCGCTCTCTCCGACTCAAACCCAGACTTGAATGTTGTGATTCAAGGGTTTAATAGAAAGCTGGATCGTTGTCATTTAGGAATAAGATTCTGTTCACGATCTGGCCATATCCTAAACATTAAAATCAAAATCACAGAGAAGCTTCCATGAGATTCTGGAGGTCTCCTTGTATTCCTGGGCCTGTATTCGTGAAACATCTTAGTGCTAACTGTGCGTTCACACCAGACGCGACTTGTGCGAAAAAATCGCGTTATTCACGCGTAGTTGGACGCTTGAACATTTTGAGTTTACTCGCTTCATTCGCGTGTGAAATTCACTCCACAACAGACGTGAATTCGCATCATGGAAGGGGCTTCTGTCGCTGTAAACAGAGCCGGTAATGGCGACGCATTGAATACAACCGGCATCCTAGTTTTCCTCATCTACTTTGTACTTTGTGATCAACAAACAAACAAAAATTAGGGCTGCAGGATAAATCTCATGTGATTGTCATGCACATCTATTCAGTAAAGCAGGTTCTGTGATCTCCATCATGTGCTTTCAGATGGAGCGGCGTTTAATACACAGAGCTTTAGATCACAGCAATATCATGTTCACTCGCTTTCTTTCAAGCAAAATCATTTTTATTCCTGTTTCTGTAAAAGTATGAAGATGTATCGTACAGCTCCGGCTGTACAGCAATGATTATTTTGTCCTCCATTGTTGTTTCGGATTCCCTCCGCTCGCTACGTCCTAATCATGTCACTACTAGAGCAAGCTCCTGATTGGTTAACACGGCGTGAATATCCGACAAAGTTCAGACTTTTCAACTCGCGCGGCAAACGCCCGAAGGACGCAATTCGCGACGCCTCATTCGCGCCGCAGGATGTCTATTCGCATCTTTGCATTGACTTAACATGTAAATCACTCGCGCTTAACGCTTCATTCGTGTCTGGTGTGAACGCACCTTAAGACTTGCTCCTAGTAACAAAATTCTAAGAAAATTCTTAGAAATGTGGGTGTTTCCTCTTAAAATTAAAGAAAAGATCCTAGTAAAGAAAAAAGTAATTCAGAAAGCATCTTAACCCTTAAAAGAGGTCTTAAGGTCCAAAATTGTTAGGAGTACGAACGAGGACTTTTAAGAGGTTTAAGAGTTTCTTTAGCAGCGAAGAAGATGAACCAAACATGAAGAAATGTGTTGCACACAATGCAGTGAGTTAATAAGACGCTACACATTAGATCGTGCAGGGATCATGAACTTATTAGAGACACGCTAACATCTCCGACACCGCGCAGAAATGCCATAGCGCCAGAAATGGACGTAATCACTACATTAACTACATTAACATATTTAGCAACTGGAAAAATGCAGCAGCGATGATTTGGGTCTGTTACAGCACTTTCAGAACCTTATTGTGTCGCTGTTCATTTCCTATGAAATATGTTAAGTATGACAGCATGGTAAATAAAAAATAAAGAATATATATACATATATAATGTGTGTGTGTGTGAGAGAGAGAGAGTATGGTAAAACAGGAAAAATTACTCCTGTAGTTTCAAAGTGAAGGCTTATAATAGACTCTACTCTTAAACGCGCTCTTTTATTTCCTTCTTGGACACTCAACCAATCACAGCCTTCAAAAGACTGTATCTTACCTAGCAACAGGGTTAGCCCCGCCTCCTCAATAAGATAACAGTGTTTGTCTCTTCCTTGCTCAGAGTTGCTCTCAGATTGATCCTGATTGGTCACTTTTAATCTAAGACTCCTAGTTAGACATTTTTAAGCTAAATTAGGAGCTTTCTGAGAGGATTCTTAGAATCGATAAGAAAACAGGCCCAGGTCTGTGAGCATGAGAGATGATGGACTGCTGTCTTTAGCTATACTATTAAATGATAAAACAGAGCTGCTGCTGCAAACACACACATAAACACACTTCTGCTCTGTGACCTGATGCCACGCTGGACTTCTAGTACCTCCAGATCAATCTATAACTGAGCTAGGTTAGGTTAAGTCAGGGTTAGTTAGCTCTCCAGCTCTCTCTAATAAGGTTTACATTCATCAGACAGACTCCATGAATGAGAGAGCGCTGAACATCACTGTGAAGAAGATGATGATTGAGAATCAGATGTCCTCGGTCTCTCTCTCTGCTTGAGGTTCAGTCTGTGCATCATACATGTAAAGGAGAAGATATCACTGCAGGAATGAGTATCCAAAACGTCAGGAGAGAAACCGAGGCCTGCACAGATTTCTCTGAGCTTCTACGGTTTACATCATCTGTGTGAAACGCTCTGGACCACATCACCTTCATCTTCTCGCTCAGATGTCAACGTACAAACAGAGAAAGAATGGAGATTCTGCAGCTCAAAGCGACCGCATCCATCAATCACAAGATCAAAACACATCCGTGTTTGGCATCTGCCGCTGAAACTGAGGATGATTACATTTGCTGAAGCAAATAAACTGTGTTTCTCAACTCTGTTCCTGGAGCGTCTCTTTATCACACACTCATTTGAGTCATTTTGAGTCTCTGATGACCTTGAATCAGGTGTGTTTGATCAAAACGTGTGTGTAGTGTTGGTAGAGCTCCAGGAACAGGGCTGAAAACACTCAACAGACCGTGTCAAACATAAAATAATCTCCAAATGGCTCAAAAGTTATTAACTAACCCTAATATTGAAAATTACATTTAAACATACCCACTAAAAGGTGTATATCAAGTCAAGTCAAGATTATTTATATAGTTAAAAATTATGTCAAAGCAGCGTTACAGTATTAAACGGGGAAATCGTGTATATTACTGCATTAGTGTAGTAATATATACCTTTAAAGCACTGCTATATCCAGATGACATGTTGTTTTACTTCTAAAGGAACTATTTTTGAACCTTTCGCACACTGTACAATCACTGTAAATGTGGATGAACCCCTTGGAGAACCTCTGGACAAATGTACAGTTCTGTTAGGAACATTTACAGTTATGCATTTAGCAAACGCTTTTATCCAAAGTGACTTACACTGTATTCCATGTACACATTTGCTTTTTATAATGTCATGCTTTCTATGGGAATTGAACCCATGATGTTGGTGTTAGTGCCATTCTCTACTGTTTGAGCTATAACACTCTTACAATGTTTTCAGCTGCTTATACACAAAATCTTAATTTCTGAAAGCTGTCGCTCAAACAGCAGAAACACACGCCAAATGTGCAAAACCAGACACTAATTCTCAGCCTTTGACTCTTTTTGCAAAACACAACACAAGTCTCTATGTAACACACAGGAATTAATATTACAGCAAAGGTGTTTGCAAATGTTTGCTTTTGAGACGTGTTTGTGATGTTTTCAATGCAGTGCTTCATTTTGCAAGAGATGTGAGGTGTTTTGCATTTTGTGTGCAATTCTTGGATTTGTGTGTGTAGTTATGAAATAAAAGGCAAAGTTTTGAAAATGTTGAAAAAAACTGTATAAAGGACACATCTCTGTGTCTAGTTAAGGACAACATATTTTGTGTTACTTTTACCTCAACATTATGTGTTATTCCTAATAATTTTCTACTAATAT
>CM041810.1:37442599-37475099 GCA_023376895.1 Aspiorhynchus laticeps
ACGAATCTGGCATCACTGGTTCTCATTGTAAACAGCTGATACTAGAAATAACACACCACTTAATTGCTGCAATATTCTCAGAGAAATTGATTCTCAGGTCGATGTACACTACATTGCCAAAAGTATTGGCGCCCCTTCTAATGAACAGGTTTGACTACTTTAGTAATTTCTATGAGTACAAATCTTAATGCTAAAGCATATAATGATATTCTAGGAAATTGTGTGCTTCTAATATTATAGCAACAGTTTGGACTCTTTTCTATTCTAACATGACAATGTCTCTGTGTATAAGACAAGGTTCAAAAAGAAAATGATTGATTGAGTCAGTGTGGAAGAACTTGACTGGTCTGCATAAAACCAAGTCCTAATCCCAGTTTAACACCTCTGGTGTGACTGTAAATGCAGACCTTGAGACAAAAACTCTTCACCAAACACCAATGACTTGTACATACACTATATAGACAAAAGTATTGGCACCCCCTTCTTTAGAACAGATGCACTTCCAAATCTGTGGCAACAACGATGGGAACATAATTCATGTATTTAAAAATTGTATTTCATCTCTGTAGCAACAGTTTTGTAAGTGTCTAAAATGACTGAACCCATATGTACAAGTCATTGGTGTTTGTGCGTGTGTGTGTGTGTGTGTGTGTGTGTGTGTGTGTGTGTGTGTGTGTGAGTGTGTGTGTGTGTGTGTGTGTGTGTGTGTGTGTGTGTGTGTGTGTGTGTGTGTGTGTGTGTGTGTGTGTGTGTGGTGTGTGTGTGTGTGTGTGTGGTGTGTGTGTGTGTGAGTGTGTGTGTGTGTGTGTGTGTGTGTGTGTGTGTGAGTGTGTGTGTGTGAGAGTGTGTGTGTGTGTGTGTGTGTGTGTGTGAGTGTGTGTGTGTGTGTGTTTTCTTGTCTCCTGCAGGGGAACCTAAAAACACCAGCTTCTGGTTCTGCTAATCAAGCCTTCTTGAAAATCAAGCAAAGCTTCAGTTGAGAAAGCAGCACTCGTCCTCGAGCTCTGACTGCACTCTTGGCTTCGTTGTTGAAGTGGATGATACGATAATGATACGGTCTATTTTGATGATCGTTGACTGTTTGTGCTCACGACAGGCCTTTCAGCCTCGATAGAGACGGTGCTACAGCGATTACTGGTCCGGTTCCCCGCTGACACTGATCAGGGTTGAAATGGCTTGAGTTAGTAGTTGGATGACTGACCTTCTCCCAGAGCAGGTGTATAAACCCTGACCAAACTTACCCATCAGTCTCTATCAATCACAGCCTGCTAGTCAACCCATGTACACAGATTGGCTCCTCTTCACCAGATGCTGTGTGATGGCCATACTGGAGCTCTTAAAAGGTTGCCAGTAATTATAGTTCAGCTAATAGCTTTGCTATTGGTAGTGGTTTGCGTTATCTGAAAAACTCTGGAGTTTGAGCTCCATGTTCACGTGCATAGAGCCTAAGAGAGTCCTGGCCTCTGTAGTGACTCTGGAGGTTGGGTCCAGCAAACAAGAATTCATTAGTGTCCAGCACTCCACATTCACTTCTCTTGCTGACCAGCAGTGTCAGGGCATCAACTATATATATCAGGTGAAAGAAGAATGGCAACCTTTCTTCCCCTTTTCTTCTGATCGCAACTCGACTAAATGGCTTTAGAGTTTCTGTTCAAACTTGCTCAGGCCCATGGCAACAATATCATAGAGAGAAATGCTGTCCCTTTCTTTGAAGACTTTGACCAGCATTTTACACGTCTACGATTGAAAACAATAATTCTGGCAAGTGTTGCTTCGGCCAGTTCTGCATAGCTTTCAGGAGATGCCGTTAAAGGTCTCTGTTTGATGTGATCAATTCCTTGTCTTCAGACGCCAGTGATTGACAGTGAATTTCACAAACTTTGCTCAATGAATGCCCAGTTTCAGAGCAAGGTGTGACTATTCTCGTCATCATATCCAGACACACTCTGGACCGCTCCAATGAGCCTATGAGAACTGGCAGGTTTCACAGCTTCTTCTACCCTGTATATAGAAATCTTGCTATGCAACATCAACAACAATCTTCTACTTTTCCTGAGTTTTTTTCAAATCTACTTTGTTCAAGTTGAAGAATACTCATGTCATTTTAATCACAAGGGCAGAAATGTCATCCTATTTTCTGTGAGATATCTGCTGACTGAATGAAGACTGCCGTAGTTGCCAGACCCAAAACTCTGGTCATCCCTTGGTTTTCATGGTCAGCCACTGGTTTTAAGGGATATCTTCTCAAATGATGCCATAGATCTCTCCGTACAAACATCCCTTTACAGTGTATGCAATGCACAAAATATTTAACCACATTCTCTTTTAGGTGCCATTTTGTTTTGAGAGCCACCTCATAAATATGTACACGTGAAATATTGATGAGGTTATTTGCTATCTTACTTTTATATTATCATGATAAAATAAAATACAAGTGAGATTACAAAATAAATTCATTTCAAATCAAAAGCCCCTTTCACACAGTAATCCTGGTATATTACCAGAACAACTTTACCGGTAAATACACAAATGTGCTGTTCACACAAGCAACAGCTTTCTGTCTTTTTACCGGTAAGATACCATTCACATATCAGATTCAAAGTACAGATAAACTCAGTGATGTCAATCATCCACCTGTGGAGAAGCACTTTAGTTCCACTCTCTAGACGCGTTTCCATTACCCTTCAAATTGTGCAAATTAAAATTGCGAATTGAAAATACGCCTAATGGAAATGCGTCAATTTCGCAAAAACTCCCATATATTGCAAAAAAGTTTTTATGCTCGCATGAGGCGGTTTTTCAGGCAATTTGAAAAAGGAATAATTCGCAAAACTGTAATGGAAACGGATTTTTTTCGCATTTACAGGTCACATGGCGTATGTAAAAAGTCATATAATCATTCTTCAATGTACCATAACCTCCAAGAATTACTACATACATGCCCACTCTCAAATATAAGGGGCTTTCATTGCCATTAATGCTTAGACAATGTACACTGCACACGTCTGCGGTGCGGCTCTAATACGGTCACTGAAGCTGACTGCAGCCAGCTTAGTCGATGCTTGTGTTTATTCCAGCCACGCCACGCATGTTTCTGAAGTGGCTCTCCGTGCTGCTTCTCTAAACATACCTCCATACCACGCCTCCTTTGAATAAATATATCAAAAATCCGTCAAATCTCGCCAAAATCCGTTGCCATGACTTATCGCGAGAGGCAAAAGGTTACGTTTTAGTCGCATAACATAGGTTAATGGAAATGCCGTCATTTCGCAATACTTTTTTATGGACATTTATAAAATATCGCCAAAGTTTTGCGCAAATCTGTAATGGAAGCGCACCTTCTGTCTAATTTGACTTAATTTATTTGACGTCTGAGTGACAGGCATAAGCAGATGATCGCACAGAACGCATAAAAGTTACTACACACACAGAGCACATTACCGGTGAGTTACTGGTAATGTTACTACTTCTCATAACAGTAATTTGCCAGAACTAATTTACCAGTATTTTTGAAAAGGTCCTGTTCACACATGATCTCTTGACCGTAATTTACCAGTAAAGACTGTATGTGTCAAAGGGGCTATAATTTCAATATTTAAATGTTACCCAAGGTAATGTTCATGTCTTTTTATGCATTACATGTGTGTTGTGTTGTGTGTAGATTACACCTGTATTATGAGGACACCTGTTTTATGAGGACATCATCATAAGATGATGTTCTTGATGTTTGACTTGACTGAAGGATCTCAGTGTGTTGTGTTAGTTTGACAAAAACCTGGTCTATGAGGACACTAGTTATTACGGGACACTGGGGTGCACCGATATGAAAGATTAGAATCAATATTGATAATCCATAATTCACAGCTCACTGTGGCCAATACCGATATAGAAAACTCATATTTGTGCTTTTTACATTAAATATAAAGTAACTTACAAATCTGAGGAAATAAATACAGTAATAATCTGTCGACAAAAATGTTGTAAATTATATGAATGACAATAAAGTGTAACTGGTATCCGTTGCAAATTAAACTGCACATGCAGAGATGTAGTTCACTGCATTTACTGTGCAGTGACGCACTATAAAAACCGGATCCTGATTTGATCGCATGAGCAAAGTGTGCGCTTCACTTTGAAATATGCAGCGCCACAGACTATATACTTATTTCATTAAATCAGAGCCTTTTGTGATTTGATAAGAGCAATAAGCTATATCGTGCTGTGGATTTTAGTTCAACTGACAGATGCTTTGCCAAAGCAATACCGTAAAACACAAGGTCAAAGAAATGTAAAATGTTATTTTGAGAAAAGTACAAATATTTCTGATTCATTATGAAACTGTGGCAGGGCAGATTAGACTGTGGCATTGGGTCAGACTATAGGTAATTAACTTTGTACCTACTTCTGTTATGATTACCTATTAGGGTTTTATAGGTATAACTTATCTACTGTATAGTTTGTATTGTCTTTCTATTTTGTTTGACTTTATGTGTATTGTGCAGCTCTACGGGTCAACCATGAGTTGTGTTAAAGTGAGTTATTTAGTGTCCTCATAGACCAGGTTTTTGTCAAACTAACACAACACACTGAGATCTTTCAGTCAAGTCAAACATCAAGAACATCATCTTATGATGTCCTCATAAAACAGGTGTCCTCATAATACAGGTGTAAGCTACACACAACACAACACACATGTAATGCATAAAAAGACATGAACATTACCTTGGGTAACATTAACCTTTAATATTTTAAACCTATTTTATAAAGCTTTAAAATAATCTAACAAATTAAATAGTTATTGTAAAGGTTTCCATACCGTGCATCGCCATGGCCACTCAGAATCAGCACAATTATATGTGATCTCTTCACCAGGACAGATGCTTCTTGTGGCAAACAAGCATAGGTGAGGTTTTCCATCCACACGGATCGTCTTCTTCTCGCTGTTAGGGTTAATATGGTCGTCAATTACAAGCCGATGCCGATCCTGCATTCGTGTACTCGTACTCTCAGCATGTGTGGTGTTTGTGTCCAGACAAAGAAACACTGACAAAAGAGCAAACATACAGCCAGTGTTGGGTAAGTTACTTTCAAAAAGTAATTACAGTTATTAATTACTTCATCAATATTGTATTTAAATTACTTTACTAATTACTCTGTCTGAAAAGTAACTTAGTTACTCAATAAGTAACTTAATTATTCAAATTGCTAATTAGGCTACATCTTAAAATCCCTATAAACCTTAATAGAAATTAAACTCTGTATTCTTTCAATTTGAGTCAAACATAGAATAGTTTAGCCTTTTAGCTTTAAAACAACTGTAATACTTAAACTTTTTTTAATATTTAAAATAAAAATATCTTCTTTGGTTAGCAAACAGAACAAAAAAGCTTAAAAGTTAAACAATACATTTCAACTTGGCAAGATGTTCAGTAAAAGCCCAACTAGTAAAATCCGTACAGATTTATGTAAAAATAACATGTTAACTAGGTAAGAATAAATTACAGAAATGATTTGGGTGCGTGTGAAGGGGCGGAGTAAACAAAGCAGCGCTGCACCTGACTTTGAAACTTGCAGCGCTCACACACACACACACATAGGCGACATTGGGGGAGGGGGCAGTTGCCCCCCTGATATCGTCAGTCATGGAATCTCTGATGTCAGATCAGGCCGGGTTGTACAGGGTACTAGACAGCGCTAAATACCCTCAAACGAAAGCAAACACAATTAAAAGATCTGGAAAACTATCCAACGTGTTTTTGCAGCGTTGGGCAATGTATCCAATCAATTTTTGCTTTGGTACCGAAATTGGTACCGAGAACCGTGGATTTTCACTGGTATTGGTACCAAATACTGAAATTTTGGTACCGTGACATCCCTAACTACTAATATTTTCATTTTCATTTCTTCATATACAGACGTTAATGAGTCTATGAAATATGTCCATAAAACCTGGAAACGCGCTCATTCTGGTGCGGCTATGAACTGTAATATTTTTTTTTAAAATGCCCTCACAACTCAACACTTTTTCTTTATTTTAGCAAAGCATAAGAAGCGAAGCAGAATTATCTCAAACAGTTTAGACTTGAGATTAAAATAATTTTGAAATAATTGTAAAAATAATAAACAGATGTGTCATTTTAAATAAACACTAAAAACCGAGAAGATAAATTTACTTAAACCAGAAATTTACTTTTGCAATGGTTAAATAAATGTTCAGCTATATCTTCAAAAGATTTTTTAACTTTGGCACATTTTTTTTCTCTATATAGTGATGCTATGGCAAGGAAATAATAGGAAATTTAGTAAATTCTGTTATCTAGCATGTGGAAATGTTTGTATAGTGTTACAATTAACCCCGCATTTGTGCCCCGCTCAACCCGTACATTTGCAAATGCTTTTTACAGACAGTTTATGGATTAAATGCATACGAAGGAACGGAAACAACAAACTCTTTACATCTCTCGCAAAGATAACAGCGCCGAGTTCAAACAGACGATAGAAATGCATGAACATAAACATACCTGAAACAGTTTTCGCAACATTGAAATTTTCCGGTGTATGCAATCTCATGCAGAACACAGCACAGTGAAGTGAGAGAGTTTCTTCTCATTAATAATGCGGACCGAGCATTTCAATAATGAACCGTCGCTCTGAGACCCTCAGTTATTACAACTCGTGCGCGCCCGCGCTTCAAAACACGCAATGTATGTTTTAAATCCCGGCCTTTGCGATTCGAAAATCGCACTGAGCAATATCGCAATTTGTAATTAATCTTTGTATATCGTCCAGCCCTAGGAACTGTGTGTGTGTGTGTCATTTAGCTGCCGCCAAGTGGCTTTGTGTGACCCACCTTTTCCCACTCTGTGACCCACAGTTTGAAACCCCTGGTTTAGAGAGCTTGAACTTTGTGAGATCGTGATGAACTCTGATGAGTGATGCTTTTAGTGATATTAATGGGAGCGCGCTGTGTGTGTTTTCTAGGCTATAATCCATTCAGAAATTGAATTAAAAAATTTAAATTTCGTTTTTCGGACACATACATGCTGCAAAGTTTCGGGAATGATGCTGGATTCATTCTAGAAATATCAGTGATAAGCAAAGGACGGGACAAAAATGCCTCGGTGATTTAATTCTGGAACCAGTCCTGGCCAAATTTCCCAGACAGCGTGCGTTCTGAGCCAGATCCAGTTCACAGACTAAAAGTGTGTGTAAACTTTATTGAGATCGGGACATATTAACCAGTAATTTTGTTTCCAGTAACGGATGATATAAAATTCAGAAATCAATGGTATGCGGTTTATTACAGAATAGTCCCACTACTGATGCCTAAACGCAGGCAACCTCTTTAAGTTATTCTTCACTGCGCTGTATTGACACAATGCGTTGCAATATGGTAGCGCATTGCTTTGATGCATATATTCGAAAAATATTTATTTTTCTTTTCTTTTTTTTTGCCCCCCAGACTTGAGTCAAATGTCACCCATGCACACACACACACAAACAAAATCGTATGCCTGATGAAAATATATATATTTAAAGCACGTTCATATTTTAGAAAATGTAGTTAATATTTGCATCATTAATGATTTATCTTATCCACCTGCTATCCACCCGAAAATAATCAGAATGCATTTTTTTATTACCCGACCCGCGGATTATTCACAGCGCCCGCGGATATAACCGCCATCCGCGCATCACTACTGCGCACAGTGCGCAGATATCAACAGCATCACTGGGTAGTAAAGTTGCCAAGTTGAGGGAATTTGTATGTGTCGATTGTGTGAGAAGGATGCTTTTCATACAAGATCTGCAACCGGACAACCTTGGAATATATTGACTTGATTCATATAATGAGGTTTGGGTCATACAAATGACGGGAGTTTTACCGGAGGTGAATGAAGCAAACATATAAAATACGCCCAGTGGGATTTTTTTTTTATATAGCAAGATTAAGAATACGGGAAAATATTTAAACGGATGACAGTGGGATAGAATGGTAACCCAGCAGGCACAAAACAGGCACACAACGTCATAAGACGTTGGTATTTGGTTACATTTTGGTTGCGACGTCGGGTGACCAAAATCCAATGTAAATCCAACGTCTAATGTCAATGTTAAATTGATGTCCAATACCGACGTCAGCTGACGTTGAGATTTGGTTGTTTTTTAGGTTGTGTAACCAAAATCCAACGTTAAGCCAACGTCAAATTGACGTCAAATATTGACGTCAACCCGATTTTCATTTTCAACCAAAATCCAACGTCTGTCTGACGTCATGTCCAACGTCAACCTGACGTTACATAGACGTCTGGTGCCTGCTGGGAAAATACGGGAGAATCCCGGGAAGAACGAGAGGGTTTACAGGTATGGATACGGGAAAGACTGTACCTCAGTTTTATACGGATTACATAATCAGATCATATTTGTTTTCGATTTTAATTCGTTAATTTAAACGTAGACACTTCAGGCTTTCAGGTACGGGAAAGACTGTACCTCAGTTTAGTTTCAAACGGATTACTTAATCAGATAATATTCGTTTTCGATTTGAATTCATTCATTTAAAAGTAGAAACGTCTAGCTTTCAGATTAGGGCTGCACGATATATCGTTTCAGCATCGATATCGCGATGTACGCATCCGCAATAGTCACATCGCAGGATGTGCGATGTTTAGTAGGCCTATACTTTTCGTTATATATATACTGATTGTTTTCTTTGCTCACACACAGACACTGCATCTACACCAGATGTGACAGCTGTACAGAGATATCCATTTTAAAATAAATTTAGTAGCAGAGCTACTGCAAGATTTCAGTGCTGGAAATCCATTTATCCTTTGCTGAAACTTCCGCGTTGTCGAGGAGCGCGCTGATCACAGTTGCTTAGCAACGGCAGAAGCCACGGCGCGAGCTCCAGAGCGCTTAGGAAAGAAGGAGAAAGCAGCGCGGCTGGCGTTTTCCACGTGTTTTTAGCCACGACATGTGAACGGCCTATGGCCCCAAAGTCTGTCTACACTGGACGCGACAATGCTACTGTTACAAATCATTTGAACTTTTGTGTCAGTATGTCATAAATAGAGCGAGGCATCAGTTAGAGCGGGGATTTAGACCGGGATTAGAGCGGGAATGTGTCGCGCCGCGCATGCATCCAGTGTAGACCGACAGCATCACTGATTATGGGTTCTACAGTATTTTGTGGCGTCGCGCGCGTCAGGTGTAGACAAGGTAAGAGCCACGCAGATGCTATGGTTGTAATTTGTTTATTTTCTATGCTGATTTACTCACCTATAAAATCACCCAAATATATATATATATATATATATATATATATATATATATATATATATATGTTTTTCTTTACAAATAGAGATTAAAATCATCTGGTGATTTTTTTTTTTTTTTTTTTAATATCGCAATATATATTGCAGAAAAACAAAATATCGCAATGTGAGTTTTTTCCAATATCGTGCAGCCCTATTTCAGATACGGGAAAGACTGGTCTAGCTATACTTTCATAGGGATTACATAATCAGAAATATTAGTTTTTGATTTGAATTTGTTCATTTAAAAGTAAAATTCAAGCTCTTTAGATTCTATTGATTTTAGTCTTATATGTATGAGTATTTAAGGTTTCTCTGTGAATCAGGAAGATCTGAAAGTGAAGGAGCTGGCGGCGGAGGGTTAAAGCGCTGCATTCAATTTGATCTTTAGACGGTACATTTACATTTCAAATTCAATATTGATTTTAGAACTGCTGAAATTATTTACTGTTTGTAACGCAAGTACTTTATAAGTAACTGTAATTAAATTAAGATGTGTCCATGAGTCTCCCTTGTCTACTTGTGATCTGATTGACCAAAACGCATCATGTGTAAACAGGGCCATAATTACAAACGTACATACACATCAAACACTTGTACATACCAGAGGAGTTTTCCAAATTGATTGACTACTTAGAGAGCGCCATGATGATATATTCTTCACCTCCGCTCTCATTCTTCTTTGCTTGACTCTTCTCCATATTCCAGAAGGAAATCTGCCTTCTCAAACTCAGCACAACTGAACACAGCTCTCCCTACACAACAACAGAGAAGAACAATCATTACTGAGGCGTGACTATTCTCGTCATCATATCCAGACACACTCTGGACCGCTCCAATGAGCCTATGAGAACTGGCAGGTTTCACAGCTTCTTCTACCCTGTATTTAGAAATCTTGCTATGCAACATCAACAACAATCTTCTACTTATCCTGAGTTTTTGTCAAATCTACTTTGTTCAAGTTGAAGAATACTCAGGTCATTTTAATCACAAGGGCAGAAATGTCATCCTATTTTCTGTGAGATATCTGCTGACTGAATGAAGACTGCCGTAGTTGCCAGACCCAAAACTCTGGTCATCCCTTGGTTTTCGCGGTCAACCACTGGTTTTAAGGGATATCTTCTCAAATGATGCCATAGATCTCTCCGTACAAACATCCCTTTACAGTGTATGCAATGCACAAAATATTTAACCACATTCTCTTTTAGGTGCCATTTTGTTTTGAGAGCCACCTCATAAATATGTACACGTGAAATATTGATTTGAGGTTATTTGCTATCTTACTTTTATATTATCATGATAAAATACAAGTGAGATTACAAAATAAATTCATTTCAAATCAAAAGCCCCTTTCACACAGTAATCCCGGTATATTACCAGAACAAATTTACCGGTAAATACACAAATGTGCTGTTCACACAAGCAACGTATTTCTGTCTTTTTACCGGTAAGATACCATTCACATATCAGATTCAAAGTACAGATAAACTCAGTGATGTCAATCATCGACCTGTGGAGAAGCACTTTAGTTCCACTCTCTAGACGCGTTTCCATTACCCTTCAAATTGTGCAAATTAAATTGCGAATTGAAAATACGCCTAATGGAAATGCGTCAATTTCGCAAAAACTCCCATATATTGCAAAAAAGTTTTTATGCTCGCATGAGGCGGTTTTTCAGGCAATTCAAAAAAGGAATAATTCGCAAAACTGCAATGGAAACGTTTTTTTTTTTTTGCATTTACAGGTCACATGGCGCATGTAAAAAGTCATATAATCATTCTTCAATGTACCATAACCTCCAAGAATTACTACATACGTGCCCACTCTCAAATATAAGGGGCTTTCCCTGCCATTAATGCTTAGACAATGTACACTGCACACGTCTGCGGTGCGGCTCTGATACGGTCACTGAAGCTGACTGCAGCCAGCTTAGTCGATGCTTGTGTTTATTCCAGCCACGCCACGCATGTTTCTGAAGTGGCTCTCCGTGCTGCTTCTCTAAACATACCTCCATACCACGCCTCCTTTGAATAAATATATCAAAAATCCGTCAAATCTCGCCAAAATCCATTGCCATGACTTATCGCGAGAGGCAAAAGGTTACGTTTTAGTCGCATAACATAGGTTAATGGAAATGCCGTCATTTCACAATACTGTTTTATGGACATTTATAAAATATCGCCAAAGTTTTGCGCAAATCTGTAATGGAAGCGCACCTTCTGTCTAATTTGACTTAATTTATTTGACGTCTGAGTGACAGGCATAAGCAGATGATCGCACAGAACGCATAAAAGTTACTACACACACAGAGCACATTACCGGTGAGTTACTGGTAATGTTACTACTTCTCATAACAGTAATTTGCCAGAACTAATTTACCAGTATTTTTGAAAAGGTCCTGTTCACACATGATCTCTTGACCGTAATTTACCAGTAAAGACTGTATGTGTCAAGGGGCTATAATTTCAATATTTAAATGTTACCCAAGGTAATGTTCATGTCTTTTTATGCATTACATGTGTGTTGTGTTGTGTGTAGATTACACCTGTATTATGAGGACACCTGTTTTATGAGGACATCATCATAAGATGATGTTCTTGATGTTTGACTTGACTGAAGGATCTCAGTGTGTTGTGTTAGTTTGACAAAAACCTGGTCTATGAGGACACTAGTTATTACCGGGACACTGGGGTGCACCGATATGAAAGATTAGAATCAATATTGATAATCCATAATTCACAGCTCACTGTGGCCAATACCGATATAGAAAACTCATATTTGTGCTTTTTACATTAAATATAAAGTAACTTACAAATCTGAGGAAATAAATACAGTAATAATCTGTCGACAAAAATGTTGTAAATTATATGAATGACAATAAAGTGTAACTGGTATCCGTTGCAAATTAAACTGCACATGCAGAGATGTAGTTCACTGCATTTACTGTGCAGTGACGCACTATAAAAACCGGATCCTGATTTGATCGCATGAGCAAAGTGTGCGCTTCACTTTGAAATACGCAGCGCCACAGACTATATACTTATTTCATTAAATCAGAGCCTTTTGTGATTTGATAAGAGCAATAAGCTATATCGTGCTGTGGATTTTAGTTCAACTGACAGATGCTTTGCCAAAGCAATACCGTAAAACACAAGGTCAAAGAAATGTAAAATGTTATTTTGAGAAAAGTACAAATATTTCTGATTCATTATGAAACTGTGGCAGGGCAGATTAGACTGTGGCATTGGGTCAGACTATAGGTAATTAACTTTGTACCTACTTCTGTTATGATTACCTATTAGGGTTTTATAGGTATAACTTATCTACTGTATAGTTTGTATTGTCTTTCTATTTTGTTTGACTTTATGTGTATTGTGCAGCTCTACGGGTCAACCATGAGTTGTGTTAAAGTGAGTTATTTAGTGTCCTCATAGACCAGGTTTTTGTCAAACTAACACAACACACTGAGATCCTTCAGTCAAGTCAAACATCAAGAACATCATCTTATGATGTCCTCATAATACAGGTGTCCTCATAATACAGGTGTAAGCTACACACAACACAACACACATGTAATGCATAAAAAGACATGAACATTACCTTGGGTAACATTAACCTTTAATATTTTAAACCTATTTTATAAAGCTTTAAAATAATCTAACAAATTAAATAGTTATTGTAAAGGTTTCCATACCGTGCATCGCCATGGCCACTCAGAATCAGCACAATTATATGTGATCTCTTCACCAGGACCGATGCTTCTTGTGGCAAACAAGCATAGGTGAGGTTTTCCATCCACACGGATCGTCTTCTTCTCGCTGTTAGGGTTAATATGGTCGTCAATTACAAGCCGATGCCGATCCTGCATTCGTGTACTCGTACTCTCAGCATGTGTGGTGTTTGTGTCCAGACAAAGAAACACTGACAAAAGAGCAAACATACAGCATAATGTAAATATCAAAGAAAGATGTGTCCATGAGTCTCCCTCGTCTACTTGTGACCTGATTGACCAAAACGCATCATGTGTAAACAGGGCCATAATTACAAATGTACATACACATCAAACACTTGTACATACCAGAGGAGTTTTCCAAATTGATTGACTACTTAGAGAGCGTCATGATGATATATTCTTCACCTCCGCTCTCATTCTTCTTCGCTTGACTCTTCTCCATATTCCAGAAGGAAATCTGCCTTCTCAGCACAACTGAACACACAACAACAGAGAAGAACAATCATCACTGTGAATAACACAATCGACCGGAGTCAGCTTGATTAAACCAACTCATTTCACTTAAACTTGGCTTTATCAAACAATTTAACTCTGCTTTATAATCACTGACGCGATAACTGTATGGGCTTTCTCATTCATCCATTATTTGATGTGTCTGCAGTCATAGAAAAAAGACCCTCAATAATCCGGACCATTGCATTGAATGGTACAGTATTCAGCATGTTTGTTTTCAGTGTAAACATTAAGACTGACAGTTCTATTGGTACAGAGTATATTTCATTTCATTCAGGAGTAATAACAGCACACTTGAGCTCTTTAGAGAATTGTAGTGATATTTAACAGTAGCAGGTGGGCCAGCATACTGTACTGGGGGGAAACCCCTCCCCTGCTGAAAAACACAATAGAACCCTGCCCAAAACACAATAGAAAATGTAATGATTTAATGGTTATAATGGGAATTGTATTGGTTTTAATGGAAACTATAATGGTGTCTACTGGTATGTGATGGATTCTATTGGTGGGATGTTAAATTATATTGGAAAAATGCCCAAAACACACTACAAAAATAAATTTTGTAATGGTTCTACTGGAAAAAGCTAATGGTTTATAATGGTATTATAATGAAAACCATTGGAATTTCTGTGATGTTTCTATTGGGCTTCTATTGTTTTTTTTAGCAGGGTCTTCACAGACTGTAGTCATGACAACGCGTTATTACGATTGCTAGACTATTTTATGTTACAGTTACAATTGTATTTAAAACAAAAACAAGTTAAAACTGACAAGAATCATCCTAACAATCTGTTACCAGAATGACAATCACTGTATAAATCTGTTAGCACTGTTAGCATCACACGCTAGCTGCTTTCTGACTGTAAACCAGCAGCGAAGAGCCTACAAGACATGCACAAACAAGCCGAACTGACGATTAAACATCAGTTTAACTTACCTTTCATAAAATAGTTCCTTCAAACAGCTCCAAGTCAAAGATGTCTTCTGAGGTGCAGAGCTTCCATCCAGTCCAAACAGGAGATGATCGTGACGCATCACGTGTGATGGATTAACGGGATTTTGAAATAATAATAATAATAATAATAATGTCATTATGTATTTAAATAGTCATCTAAGCAACGCACGCGGAAATTAGATTAACACACATCGATTGACAAATCCCGAAATTATGAGGACTCCCGGCTGTCAGCCAATCAACGGTCTGGATTCCATACACAAACATGAATATTAATGAGGAGGTGCAGTACCAGGACCCACCTACAGGGGCGCTGTCTCGATACACAGATTTAACACAAAGTCGGGTAAATGTGAATTATGGGGACTTTTGGAGAAATTTTGGATTTGAGCTCCCCTATGTGTAGAAACACTTCTACGTTGTCGGAATTATGAGGACACCGGCCCTGTCCTCATAATTCAAAATGTCCTCATAGTGTTGCGTGTATTCATATGAAATGTCCTCGTAAATCACAAATACCAACACTCACACACACACACACACACACACACACACACACACACACACACACACACACATGTTGGTTTTTGTGGTTTATGGGGACTCTCCATAGGCGTAATGGTTTTTATACTGAACAAACTGTGTGTGCTATTGCCCTACACCTACCCTACACCTAAATTTAGCCCTCACAGGAGACTGTGTGCATTTTTAGATTTTCAAAAAAACACCATTTAGTATGTTTTTAAGCCTTTTGAATTACGGGGACATAGGCAGTGTCCTCATAAACCACCTTCAAATTGTAATACCTCTGTCATACCCATGTCATTATACAAATTTGTGTCCTCATAAACCACATAAACCCGCACACACTCACACACACACACACACAAACACACACACACACACACAACACACACACACACACACACACACACACACACACACTTTGCATCAAAAGGACATTGAAAGTTCATGTTTATAATGATCCGGGGTTCTGAGCAGCGGCACTGAACGAAGCCACTGAGTGATTCTACTTTGACATTTTAATTGGATTTCGTCCAAAACACAACCGACACGGACAAACTCACGCTGACATGTGACTCTCAGCGAGTCTGCTGTGATGCTGAGGGCTGGGATGTTCCTGGTGTGTGTGTGGAACGTGAGGCTCATCAATGGCTCTTGTTAGATCCGCTGGCCCTGAGGCCCCTGCTGTGAGGGAATTGTGATGAAGGGCTTCGACACAAAGAAAAGAGCCCTCAGAGCCTGAGCGGCCCCTCTGTCCTCTCCGTGTCAGAGCCGCGGGACAAACGTGACTCCGTAATAAATAAAGACGGACAAACGTGGCTTTGATTGCGTTCCATCATCTAGAAGCGTAAACATCCACAGACACGGACGGCTAGAGTTCAGTTCAAAACTTGGGTTTTAATCTGAGCAAAGTAAAAACTACAACAACAACAAAAAAATCTAATGTATGCACCCTAATTTGCATACTAAACACATACAAAAAAATTATTAGTAAACAGATGAATTGGGGCTTTTTAATTGAGATGAATGGCAAAAGCGCCCTGATCTTCCTTCAGATTAAGTACATTCGTTTAAAAACACTGTAAAAGTTATTTTCCGAAGTAAATAAAATAATTACTGTAGTATAATTTACACTGAAAAAAATGATACTACATTTTTTTACTGTAAGGTTAAGTTGCAAACTATTTATTTTAGCTACTTTTTTTTTTTAAAGTTAGTCAACTAAATTTGTTTATTTAAACGTAGCTAAAATAAATTGATTGCAATCACTTACCTTAAAAAATTAGTAAATTCAATGTATCATTTTTTCCAGTGTACTATATATATATATATATAAAAAAGTATTAAAAATATAAACTATTTTAGTTACTTAAATATGTTGATGCTCTTTAAAAATATTTTTTGAATAGACTTTTATTTTATTTTAAGATGTCCTTGTTACAGTGTAATTATACATTTAAGTAAGCTACTGTAATATTAATTAACTACATGTACTTACTGTATGGGTAGGGTTACTTGCTTTATGTAATTATGCATAATTTATTGGTATTATAACAGTAAGTACATGTAAAGGACACCTTAAAATAAAGTGTTACTAAATTGTCTTTATCTGTCGTTCACAAGCTGCACGGGTAATAAAGAGCTGATTCGTCGTTGATAAACAAATACATTTGTAATATTTGCTTCGTACAATTGATTATAAGTAAATATCACTCATCCTGCGCACTTTTTGTTTTGAGTCATATACATGTTACTATTTTGGTGTTAGAAACCGCTGTAAAACAATTCAGTGTGTGCGTGAACTGTCTTAATGAATCGATCTGAGCATATCATATTAGAATCCAATTTTACTGATTAAATATGAGTGATTATTCACGAATCTGGCATCACTGGTTCTCATTGTAAACAGCTTGATACTAGAAATAACACACCACTTAATTGCTGCAATATTCTCAGAGTTTTAAACTTATGGTCTATTGTTATTTTATCAAATTTTAGCCATAACATGAAAATAATGATCAGCTTATCGGTATCAGCCACAATTAAACTCTTGGTCCCTAATTTCTGTAATATTCTGTTAAAAAATGATGCACTAATTGAAAAAAAAGAAGAAAAAAAGCAATGGTGGAAAACTGTTTGGATAGAACTTGAAAAAAAAAGTATCTACACATTTATAATAATTATGGGTATAACTACATTTAAAAATACCTGTTTGATAAAAAAATGATAAAAATAATAACAACAAAACCAATATGTTTATAAGCAAACTGCTGACATATACCAAAAATCACAGGGAGACACCTGCAGCTCCAACAGGAACATCATCCCTTAGGATCGCTTTCATCAGGATCCGTCACACTGATCTCATCTTGAAGAAAAAGTGAAAATTAGAACACAAGAAACATCTACATCTGTTTAACCTGTATTCAGAAATGACCTCAAGTCATTTACACACAATCACACATCATTTATGAGTTTCCTTAAACCTCCCTATGAGTGTAAAAATATACTTTATCACTTACATCTTCAGACCTTCAGTCTCGAGCCATTTGCATTGAAGTTTAGGAATACAGCCCTTTTCCATGGCTAGCAGTAACTTTGATATTTTACCAGCTGAGGAGTGGCTTCAGGCAGCCTGTATCTAGTCGCGATGGACACGGATCTCATGTCCTAACAAATTGTTTAATTGTTTTTCAGGTTTAGGATTTAGGAGAGAGCAGCTACGTGTTTGCGTTATCTGAAAAACTCTGGAGTTTGAGCTCCATGTTCACGTGCATAGAGCCTAAGAGAGTCCTGGCCTCTGTAGTGACTCTGGAGGTTGGGTCCAGCAAACAAGAATTCATTAGTGTCCAGCACTCCACATTCACTTCTCTTGCTGACCAGCAGTGTCAGGGCATCAACTATATATATCAGGTGAAAGAAGAATGGCAACCTTTCTTCCCCTTTTCTTCTGATCGCAACTCGACTAAATGGCTTTAGAGTTTCTGTTCAAACTTGCTCAGGCCCATGGCAACAATATCATAGAGAGAAATGCTGTCCCTTTCTTTGAAGACTTTGACCAGCATTTTACACGTCTACGATTGAAAACAATAATTCTGGCAAGTGTTGCTTCGGCCAGTTCTGCATAGCTTTCAGGAGATGCCGTTAAAGGTCTCTGTTTGATGTGATCAATTCCTTGTCTTCAGACGCCAGTGATTGACAGTGAATTTCACAAACTTTGCTCAATGAATGCCCAGTTTCAGAGCAAGGTGTGACTATTCTCGTCATCATATCCAGACACACTCTGGACCGCTCCAATGAGCCTATGAGAACTGGCAGGTTTCACAGCTTCTTCTACCCTGTATATAGAAATCTTGCTATGCAACATCAACAACAATCTTCTACTTTTCCTGAGTTTTTTTCAAATCTACTTTGTTCAAGTTGAAGAATACTCATGTCATTTTAATCACAAGGGCAGAAATGTCATCCTATTTTCTGTGAGATATCTGCTGACTGAATGAAGACTGCCGTAGTTGCCAGACCCAAAACTCTGGTCATCCCTTGGTTTTCATGGTCAGCCACTGGTTTTAAGGGATATCTTCTCAAATGATGCCATAGATCTCTCCGTACAAACATCCCTTTACAGTGTATGCAATGCACAAAATATTTAACCACATTCTCTTTTAGGTGCCATTTTGTTTTGAGAGCCACCTCATAAATATGTACACGTGAAATATTGATGAGGTTATTTGCTATCTTACTTTTATATTATCATGATAAAATAAAATACAAGTGAGATTACAAAATAAATTCATTTCAAATCAAAAGCCCCTTTCACACAGTAATCCTGGTATATTACCAGAACAACTTTACCGGTAAATACACAAATGTGCTGTTCACACAAGCAACAGCTTTCTGTCTTTTTACCGGTAAGATACCATTCACATATCAGATTCAAAGTACAGATAAACTCAGTGATGTCAATCATCCACCTGTGGAGAAGCACTTTAGTTCCACTCTCTAGACGCGTTTCCATTACCCTTCAAATTGTGCAAATTAAAATTGCGAATTGAAAATACGCCTAATGGAAATGCGTCAATTTCGCAAAAACTCCCATATATTGCAAAAAAGTTTTTATGCTCGCATGAGGCGGTTTTTCAGGCAATTTGAAAAAGGAATAATTCGCAAAACTGTAATGGAAACGGATTTTTTTCGCATTTACAGGTCACATGGCGTATGTAAAAAGTCATATAATCATTCTTCAATGTACCATAACCTCCAAGAATTACTACATACATGCCCACTCTCAAATATAAGGGGCTTTCATTGCCATTAATGCTTAGACAATGTACACTGCACACGTCTGCGGTGCGGCTCTAATACGGTCACTGAAGCTGACTGCAGCCAGCTTAGTCGATGCTTGTGTTTATTCCAGCCACGCCACGCATGTTTCTGAAGTGGCTCTCCGTGCTGCTTCTCTAAACATACCTCCATACCACGCCTCCTTTGAATAAATATATCAAAAATCCGTCAAATCTCGCCAAAATCCGTTGCCATGACTTATCGCGAGAGGCAAAAGGTTACGTTTTAGTCGCATAACATAGGTTAATGGAAATGCCGTCATTTCGCAATACTTTTTTATGGACATTTATAAAATATCGCCAAAGTTTTGCGCAAATCTGTAATGGAAGCGCACCTTCTGTCTAATTTGACTTAATTTATTTGACGTCTGAGTGACAGGCATAAGCAGATGATCGCACAGAACGCATAAAAGTTACTACACACACAGAGCACATTACCGGTGAGTTACTGGTAATGTTACTACTTCTCATAACAGTAATTTGCCAGAACTAATTTACCAGTATTTTTGAAAAGGTCCTGTTCACACATGATCTCTTGACCGTAATTTACCAGTAAAGACTGTATGTGTCAAAGGGGCTATAATTTCAATATTTAAATGTTACCCAAGGTAATGTTCATGTCTTTTTATGCATTACATGTGTGTTGTGTTGTGTGTAGATTACACCTGTATTATGAGGACACCTGTTTTATGAGGACATCATCATAAGATGATGTTCTTGATGTTTGACTTGACTGAAGGATCTCAGTGTGTTGTGTTAGTTTGACAAAAACCTGGTCTATGAGGACACTAGTTATTACGGGACACTGGGGTGCACCGATATGAAAGATTAGAATCAATATTGATAATCCATAATTCACAGCTCACTGTGGCCAATACCGATATAGAAAACTCATATTTGTGCTTTTTACATTAAATATAAAGTAACTTACAAATCTGAGGAAATAAATACAGTAATAATCTGTCGACAAAAATGTTGTAAATTATATGAATGACAATAAAGTGTAACTGGTATCCGTTGCAAATTAAACTGCACATGCAGAGATGTAGTTCACTGCATTTACTGTGCAGTGACGCACTATAAAAACCGGATCCTGATTTGATCGCATGAGCAAAGTGTGCGCTTCACTTTGAAATATGCAGCGCCACAGACTATATACTTATTTCATTAAATCAGAGCCTTTTGTGATTTGATAAGAGCAATAAGCTATATCGTGCTGTGGATTTTAGTTCAACTGACAGATGCTTTGCCAAAGCAATACCGTAAAACACAAGGTCAAAGAAATGTAAAATGTTATTTTGAGAAAAGTACAAATATTTCTGATTCATTATGAAACTGTGGCAGGGCAGATTAGACTGTGGCATTGGGTCAGACTATAGGTAATTAACTTTGTACCTACTTCTGTTATGATTACCTATTAGGGTTTTATAGGTATAACTTATCTACTGTATAGTTTGTATTGTCTTTCTATTTTGTTTGACTTTATGTGTATTGTGCAGCTCTACGGGTCAACCATGAGTTGTGTTAAAGTGAGTTATTTAGTGTCCTCATAGACCAGGTTTTTGTCAAACTAACACAACACACTGAGATCTTTCAGTCAAGTCAAACATCAAGAACATCATCTTATGATGTCCTCATAAAACAGGTGTCCTCATAATACAGGTGTAAGCTACACACAACACAACACACATGTAATGCATAAAAAGACATGAACATTACCTTGGGTAACATTAACCTTTAATATTTTAAACCTATTTTATAAAGCTTTAAAATAATCTAACAAATTAAATAGTTATTGTAAAGGTTTCCATACCGTGCATCGCCATGGCCACTCAGAATCAGCACAATTATATGTGATCTCTTCACCAGGACAGATGCTTCTTGTGGCAAACAAGCATAGGTGAGGTTTTCCATCCACACGGATCGTCTTCTTCTCGCTGTTAGGGTTAATATGGTCGTCAATTACAAGCCGATGCCGATCCTGCATTCGTGTACTCGTACTCTCAGCATGTGTGGTGTTTGTGTCCAGACAAAGAAACACTGACAAAAGAGCAAACATACAGCCAGTGTTGGGTAAGTTACTTTCAAAAAGTAATTACAGTTATTAATTACTTCATCAATATTGTATTTAAATTACTTTACTAATTACTCTGTCTGAAAAGTAACTTAGTTACTCAATAAGTAACTTAATTATTCAAATTGCTAATTAGGCTACATCTTAAAATCCCTATAAACCTTAATAGAAATTAAACTCTGTATTCTTTCAATTTGAGTCAAACATAGAATAGTTTAGCCTTTTAGCTTTAAAACAACTGTAATACTTAAACTTTTTTTAATATTTAAAATAAAAATATCTTCTTTGGTTAGCAAACAGAACAAAAAAGCTTAAAAGTTAAACAATACATTTCAACTTGGCAAGATGTTCAGTAAAAGCCCAACTAGTAAAATCCGTACAGATTTATGTAAAAATAACATGTTAACTAGGTAAGAATAAATTACAGAAATGATTTGGGTGCGTGTGAAGGGGCGGAGTAAACAAAGCAGCGCTGCACCTGACTTTGAAACTTGCAGCGCTCACACACACACACACATAGGCGACATTGGGGGAGGGGGCAGTTGCCCCCCTGATATCGTCAGTCATGGAATCTCTGATGTCAGATCAGGCCGGGTTGTACAGGGTACTAGACAGCGCTAAATACCCTCAAACGAAAGCAAACACAATTAAAAGATCTGGAAAACTATCCAACGTGTTTTTGCAGCGTTGGGCAATGTATCCAATCAATTTTTGCTTTGGTACCGAAATTGGTACCGAGAACCGTGGATTTTCACTGGTATTGGTACCAAATACTGAAATTTTGGTACCGTGACATCCCTAACTACTAATATTTTCATTTTCATTTCTTCATATACAGACGTTAATGAGTCTATGAAATATGTCCATAAAACCTGGAAACGCGCTCATTCTGGTGCGGCTATGAACTGTAATATTTTTTTTTAAAATGCCCTCACAACTCAACACTTTTTCTTTATTTTAGCAAAGCATAAGAAGCGAAGCAGAATTATCTCAAACAGTTTAGACTTGAGATTAAAATAATTTTGAAATAATTGTAAAAATAATAAACAGATGTGTCATTTTAAATAAACACTAAAAACCGAGAAGATAAATTTACTTAAACCAGAAATTTACTTTTGCAATGGTTAAATAAATGTTCAGCTATATCTTCAAAAGATTTTTTAACTTTGGCACATTTTTTTTCTCTATATAGTGATGCTATGGCAAGGAAATAATAGGAAATTTAGTAAATTCTGTTATCTAGCATGTGGAAATGTTTGTATAGTGTTACAATTAACCCCGCATTTGTGCCCCGCTCAACCCGTACATTTGCAAATGCTTTTTACAGACAGTTTATGGATTAAATGCATACGAAGGAACGGAAACAACAAACTCTTTACATCTCTCGCAAAGATAACAGCGCCGAGTTCAAACAGACGATAGAAATGCATGAACATAAACATACCTGAAACAGTTTTCGCAACATTGAAATTTTCCGGTGTATGCAATCTCATGCAGAACACAGCACAGTGAAGTGAGAGAGTTTCTTCTCATTAATAATGCGGACCGAGCATTTCAATAATGAACCGTCGCTCTGAGACCCTCAGTTATTACAACTCGTGCGCGCCCGCGCTTCAAAACACGCAATGTATGTTTTAAATCCCGGCCTTTGCGATTCGAAAATCGCACTGAGCAATATCGCAATTTGTAATTAATCTTTGTATATCGTCCAGCCCTAGGAACTGTGTGTGTGTGTGTCATTTAGCTGCCGCCAAGTGGCTTTGTGTGACCCACCTTTTCCCACTCTGTGACCCACAGTTTGAAACCCCTGGTTTAGAGAGCTTGAACTTTGTGAGATCGTGATGAACTCTGATGAGTGATGCTTTTAGTGATATTAATGGGAGCGCGCTGTGTGTGTTTTCTAGGCTATAATCCATTCAGAAATTGAATTAAAAAATTTAAATTTCGTTTTTCGGACACATACATGCTGCAAAGTTTCGGGAATGATGCTGGATTCATTCTAGAAATATCAGTGATAAGCAAAGGACGGGACAAAAATGCCTCGGTGATTTAATTCTGGAACCAGTCCTGGCCAAATTTCCCAGACAGCGTGCGTTCTGAGCCAGATCCAGTTCACAGACTAAAAGTGTGTGTAAACTTTATTGAGATCGGGACATATTAACCAGTAATTTTGTTTCCAGTAACGGATGATATAAAATTCAGAAATCAATGGTATGCGGTTTATTACAGAATAGTCCCACTACTGATGCCTAAACGCAGGCAACCTCTTTAAGTTATTCTTCACTGCGCTGTATTGACACAATGCGTTGCAATATGGTAGCGCATTGCTTTGATGCATATATTCGAAAAATATTTATTTTTCTTTTCTTTTTTTTTGCCCCCCCAGACTTGAGTCAAATGTCACCCATGCACACACACACACAAACAAAATCGTATGCCTGATGAAAATATATATATTTAAAGCACGTTCATATTTTAGAAAATGTAGTTAATATTTGCATCATTAATGATTTATCTTATCCACCTGCTATCCACCCGAAAATAATCAGAATGCATTTTTTTATTACCCGACCCGCGGATTATTCACAGCGCCCGCGGATATAACCGCCATCCGCGCATCACTACTGCGCACAGTGCGCAGATATCAACAGCATCACTGGGTAGTAAAGTTGCCAAGTTGAGGGAATTTGTATGTGTCGATTGTGTGAGAAGGATGCTTTTCATACAAGATCTGCAACCGGACAACCTTGGAATATATTGACTTGATTCATATAATGAGGTTTGGGTCATACAAATGACGGGAGTTTTACCGGAGGTGAATGAAGCAAACATATAAAATACGCCCAGTGGGATTTTTTTTTTATATAGCAAGATTAAGAATACGGGAAAATATTTAAACGGATGACAGTGGGATAGAATGGTAACCCAGCAGGCACAAAACAGGCACACAACGTCATAAGACGTTGGTATTTGGTTACATTTTGGTTGCGACGTCGGGTGACCAAAATCCAATGTAAATCCAACGTCTAATGTCAATGTTAAATTGATGTCCAATACCGACGTCAGCTGACGTTGAGATTTGGTTGTTTTTTAGGTTGTGTAACCAAAATCCAACGTTAAGCCAACGTCAAATTGACGTCAAATATTGACGTCAACCCGATTTTCATTTTCAACCAAAATCCAACGTCTGTCTGACGTCATGTCCAACGTCAACCTGACGTTACATAGACGTCTGGTGCCTGCTGGGAAAATACGGGAGAATCCCGGGAAGAACGAGAGGGTTTACAGGTATGGATACGGGAAAGACTGTACCTCAGTTTTATACGGATTACATAATCAGATCATATTTGTTTTCGATTTTAATTCGTTAATTTAAACGTAGACACTTCAGGCTTTCAGGTACGGGAAAGACTGTACCTCAGTTTAGTTTCAAACGGATTACTTAATCAGATAATATTCGTTTTCGATTTGAATTCATTCATTTAAAAGTAGAAACGTCTAGCTTTCAGATTAGGGCTGCACGATATATCGTTTCAGCATCGATATCGCGATGTACGCATCCGCAATAGTCACATCGCAGGATGTGCGATGTTTAGTAGGCCTATACTTTTCGTTATATATATACTGATTGTTTTCTTTGCTCACACACAGACACTGCATCTACACCAGATGTGACAGCTGTACAGAGATATCCATTTTAAAATAAATTTAGTAGCAGAGCTACTGCAAGATTTCAGTGCTGGAAATCCATTTATCCTTTGCTGAAACTTCCGCGTTGTCGAGGAGCGCGCTGATCACAGTTGCTTAGCAACGGCAGAAGCCACGGCGCGAGCTCCAGAGCGCTTAGGAAAGAAGGAGAAAGCAGCGCGGCTGGCGTTTTCCACGTGTTTTTAGCCACGACATGTGAACGGCCTATGGCCCCAAAGTCTGTCTACACTGGACGCGACAATGCTACTGTTACAAATCATTTGAACTTTTGTGTCAGTATGTCATAAATAGAGCGAGGCATCAGTTAGAGCGGGGATTTAGACCGGGATTAGAGCGGGAATGTGTCGCGCCGCGCATGCATCCAGTGTAGACCGACAGCATCACTGATTATGGGTTCTACAGTATTTTGTGGCGTCGCGCGCGTCAGGTGTAGACAAGGTAAGAGCCACGCAGATGCTATGGTTGTAATTTGTTTATTTTCTATGCTGATTTACTCACCTATAAAATCACCCAAATATATATATATATATATATATATATATATATATATATATATATATATGTTTTTCTTTACAAATAGAGATTAAAATCATCTGGTGATTTTTTTTTTTTTTTTTTTAATATCGCAATATATATTGCAGAAAAACAAAATATCGCAATGTGAGTTTTTTCCAATATCGTGCAGCCCTATTTCAGATACGGGAAAGACTGGTCTAGCTATACTTTCATAGGGATTACATAATCAGAAATATTAGTTTTTGATTTGAATTTGTTCATTTAAAAGTAAAATTCAAGCTCTTTAGATTCTATTGATTTTAGTCTTATATGTATGAGTATTTAAGGTTTCTCTGTGAATCAGGAAGATCTGAAAGTGAAGGAGCTGGCGGCGGAGGGTTAAAGCGCTGCATTCAATTTGATCTTTAGACGGTACATTTACATTTCAAATTCAATATTGATTTTAGAACTGCTGAAATTATTTACTGTTTGTAACGCAAGTACTTTATAAGTAACTGTAATTAAATTAAGATGTGTCCATGAGTCTCCCTTGTCTACTTGTGATCTGATTGACCAAAACGCATCATGTGTAAACAGGGCCATAATTACAAACGTACATACACATCAAACACTTGTACATACCAGAGGAGTTTTCCAAATTGATTGACTACTTAGAGAGCGCCATGATGATATATTCTTCACCTCCGCTCTCATTCTTCTTTGCTTGACTCTTCTCCATATTCCAGAAGGAAATCTGCCTTCTCAAACTCAGCACAACTGAACACAGCTCTCCCTACACAACAACAGAGAAGAACAATCATTACTGAGGCGTGACTATTCTCGTCATCATATCCAGACACACTCTGGACCGCTCCAATGAGCCTATGAGAACTGGCAGGTTTCACAGCTTCTTCTACCCTGTATTTAGAAATCTTGCTATGCAACATCAACAACAATCTTCTACTTATCCTGAGTTTTTGTCAAATCTACTTTGTTCAAGTTGAAGAATACTCAGGTCATTTTAATCACAAGGGCAGAAATGTCATCCTATTTTCTGTGAGATATCTGCTGACTGAATGAAGACTGCCGTAGTTGCCAGACCCAAAACTCTGGTCATCCCTTGGTTTTCGCGGTCAACCACTGGTTTTAAGGGATATCTTCTCAAATGATGCCATAGATCTCTCCGTACAAACATCCCTTTACAGTGTATGCAATGCACAAAATATTTAACCACATTCTCTTTTAGGTGCCATTTTGTTTTGAGAGCCACCTCATAAATATGTACACGTGAAATATTGATTTGAGGTTATTTGCTATCTTACTTTTATATTATCATGATAAAATACAAGTGAGATTACAAAATAAATTCATTTCAAATCAAAAGCCCCTTTCACACAGTAATCCCGGTATATTACCAGAACAAATTTACCGGTAAATACACAAATGTGCTGTTCACACAAGCAACGTATTTCTGTCTTTTTACCGGTAAGATACCATTCACATATCAGATTCAAAGTACAGATAAACTCAGTGATGTCAATCATCGACCTGTGGAGAAGCACTTTAGTTCCACTCTCTAGACGCGTTTCCATTACCCTTCAAATTGTGCAAATTAAATTGCGAATTGAAAATACGCCTAATGGAAATGCGTCAATTTCGCAAAAACTCCCATATATTGCAAAAAAGTTTTTATGCTCGCATGAGGCGGTTTTTCAGGCAATTCAAAAAAGGAATAATTCGCAAAACTGCAATGGAAACGTTTTTTTTTTTTTGCATTTACAGGTCACATGGCGCATGTAAAAAGTCATATAATCATTCTTCAATGTACCATAACCTCCAAGAATTACTACATACGTGCCCACTCTCAAATATAAGGGGCTTTCCCTGCCATTAATGCTTAGACAATGTACACTGCACACGTCTGCGGTGCGGCTCTGATACGGTCACTGAAGCTGACTGCAGCCAGCTTAGTCGATGCTTGTGTTTATTCCAGCCACGCCACGCATGTTTCTGAAGTGGCTCTCCGTGCTGCTTCTCTAAACATACCTCCATACCACGCCTCCTTTGAATAAATATATCAAAAATCCGTCAAATCTCGCCAAAATCCATTGCCATGACTTATCGCGAGAGGCAAAAGGTTACGTTTTAGTCGCATAACATAGGTTAATGGAAATGCCGTCATTTCACAATACTGTTTTATGGACATTTATAAAATATCGCCAAAGTTTTGCGCAAATCTGTAATGGAAGCGCACCTTCTGTCTAATTTGACTTAATTTATTTGACGTCTGAGTGACAGGCATAAGCAGATGATCGCACAGAACGCATAAAAGTTACTACACACACAGAGCACATTACCGGTGAGTTACTGGTAATGTTACTACTTCTCATAACAGTAATTTGCCAGAACTAATTTACCAGTATTTTTGAAAAGGTCCTGTTCACACATGATCTCTTGACCGTAATTTACCAGTAAAGACTGTATGTGTCAAGGGGCTATAATTTCAATATTTAAATGTTACCCAAGGTAATGTTCATGTCTTTTTATGCATTACATGTGTGTTGTGTTGTGTGTAGATTACACCTGTATTATGAGGACACCTGTTTTATGAGGACATCATCATAAGATGATGTTCTTGATGTTTGACTTGACTGAAGGATCTCAGTGTGTTGTGTTAGTTTGACAAAAACCTGGTCTATGAGGACACTAGTTATTACCGGGACACTGGGGTGCACCGATATGAAAGATTAGAATCAATATTGATAATCCATAATTCACAGCTCACTGTGGCCAATACCGATATAGAAAACTCATATTTGTGCTTTTTACATTAAATATAAAGTAACTTACAAATCTGAGGAAATAAATACAGTAATAATCTGTCGACAAAAATGTTGTAAATTATATGAATGACAATAAAGTGTAACTGGTATCCGTTGCAAATTAAACTGCACATGCAGAGATGTAGTTCACTGCATTTACTGTGCAGTGACGCACTATAAAAACCGGATCCTGATTTGATCGCATGAGCAAAGTGTGCGCTTCACTTTGAAATACGCAGCGCCACAGACTATATACTTATTTCATTAAATCAGAGCCTTTTGTGATTTGATAAGAGCAATAAGCTATATCGTGCTGTGGATTTTAGTTCAACTGACAGATGCTTTGCCAAAGCAATACCGTAAAACACAAGGTCAAAGAAATGTAAAATGTTATTTTGAGAAAAGTACAAATATTTCTGATTCATTATGAAACTGTGGCAGGGCAGATTAGACTGTGGCATTGGGTCAGACTATAGGTAATTAACTTTGTACCTACTTCTGTTATGATTACCTATTAGGGTTTTATAGGTATAACTTATCTACTGTATAGTTTGTATTGTCTTTCTATTTTGTTTGACTTTATGTGTATTGTGCAGCTCTACGGGTCAACCATGAGTTGTGTTAAAGTGAGTTATTTAGTGTCCTCATAGACCAGGTTTTTGTCAAACTAACACAACACACTGAGATCCTTCAGTCAAGTCAAACATCAAGAACATCATCTTATGATGTCCTCATAATACAGGTGTCCTCATAATACAGGTGTAAGCTACACACAACACAACACACATGTAATGCATAAAAAGACATGAACATTACCTTGGGTAACATTAACCTTTAATATTTTAAACCTATTTTATAAAGCTTTAAAATAATCTAACAAATTAAATAGTTATTGTAAAGGTTTCCATACCGTGCATCGCCATGGCCACTCAGAATCAGCACAATTATATGTGATCTCTTCACCAGGACCGATGCTTCTTGTGGCAAACAAGCATAGGTGAGGTTTTCCATCCACACGGATCGTCTTCTTCTCGCTGTTAGGGTTAATATGGTCGTCAATTACAAGCCGATGCCGATCCTGCATTCGTGTACTCGTACTCTCAGCATGTGTGGTGTTTGTGTCCAGACAAAGAAACACTGACAAAAGAGCAAACATACAGCATAATGTAAATATCAAAGAAAGATGTGTCCATGAGTCTCCCTCGTCTACTTGTGACCTGATTGACCAAAACGCATCATGTGTAAACAGGGCCATAATTACAAATGTACATACACATCAAACACTTGTACATACCAGAGGAGTTTTCCAAATTGATTGACTACTTAGAGAGCGTCATGATGATATATTCTTCACCTCCGCTCTCATTCTTCTTCGCTTGACTCTTCTCCATATTCCAGAAGGAAATCTGCCTTCTCAGCACAACTGAACACACAACAACAGAGAAGAACAATCATCACTGTGAATAACACAATCGACCGGAGTCAGCTTGATTAAACCAACTCATTTCACTTAAACTTGGCTTTATCAAACAATTTAACTCTGCTTTATAATCACTGACGCGATAACTGTATGGGCTTTCTCATTCATCCATTATTTGATGTGTCTGCAGTCATAGAAAAAAGACCCTCAATAATCCGGACCATTGCATTGAATGGTACAGTATTCAGCATGTTTGTTTTCAGTGTAAACATTAAGACTGACAGTTCTATTGGTACAGAGTATATTTCATTTCATTCAGGAGTAATAACAGCACACTTGAGCTCTTTAGAGAATTGTAGTGATATTTAACAGTAGCAGGTGGGCCAGCATACTGTACTGGGGGGAAACCCCTCCCCTGCTGAAAAACACAATAGAACCCTGCCCAAAACACAATAGAAAATGTAATGATTTAATGGTTATAATGGGAATTGTATTGGTTTTAATGGAAACTATAATGGTGTCTACTGGTATGTGATGGATTCTATTGGTGGGATGTTAAATTATATTGGAAAAATGCCCAAAACACACTACAAAAATAAATTTTGTAATGGTTCTACTGGAAAAAGCTAATGGTTTATAATGGTATTATAATGAAAACCATTGGAATTTCTGTGATGTTTCTATTGGGCTTCTATTGTTTTTTTTAGCAGGGTCTTCACAGACTGTAGTCATGACAACGCGTTATTACGATTGCTAGACTATTTTATGTTACAGTTACAATTGTATTTAAAACAAAAACAAGTTAAAACTGACAAGAATCATCCTAACAATCTGTTACCAGAATGACAATCACTGTATAAATCTGTTAGCACTGTTAGCATCACACGCTAGCTGCTTTCTGACTGTAAACCAGCAGCGAAGAGCCTACAAGACATGCACAAACAAGCCGAACTGACGATTAAACATCAGTTTAACTTACCTTTCATAAAATAGTTCCTTCAAACAGCTCCAAGTCAAAGATGTCTTCTGAGGTGCAGAGCTTCCATCCAGTCCAAACAGGAGATGATCGTGACGCATCACGTGTGATGGATTAACGGGATTTTGAAATAATAATAATAATAATAATAATGTCATTATGTATTTAAATAGTCATCTAAGCAACGCACGCGGAAATTAGATTAACACACATCGATTGACAAATCCCGAAATTATGAGGACTCCCGGCTGTCAGCCAATCAACGGTCTGGATTCCATACACAAACATGAATATTAATGAGGAGGTGCAGTACCAGGACCCACCTACAGGGGCGCTGTCTCGATACACAGATTTAACACAAAGTCGGGTAAATGTGAATTATGGGGACTTTTGGAGAAATTTTGGATTTGAGCTCCCCTATGTGTAGAAACACTTCTACGTTGTCGGAATTATGAGGACACCGGCCCTGTCCTCATAATTCAAAATGTCCTCATAGTGTTGCGTGTATTCATATGAAATGTCCTCGTAAATCACAAATACCAACACTCACACACACACACACACACACACACACACACACACACACACACACACACACACATGTTGGTTTTTGTGGTTTATGGGGACTCTCCATAGGCGTAATGGTTTTTATACTGAACAAACTGTGTGTGCTATTGCCCTACACCTACCCTACACCTAAATTTAGCCCTCACAGGAGACTGTGTGCATTTTTAGATTTTCAAAAAAAACACCATTTAGTATGTTTTTAAGCCTTTTGAATTACGGGGACATAGGCAGTGTCCTCATAAACCACCTTCAAATTGTAATACCTCTGTCATACCCATGTCATTATACAAATTTGTGTCCTCATAAACCACATAAACCCGCACACACTCACACACACACACACACAAACACACACACACACACACACACACACACACACACACACACACACACACACACACTTTGCATCAAAAGGACATTGAAAGTTCATGTTTATAATGATCCGGGGTTCTGAGCAGCGGCACTGAACGAAGCCACTGAGTGATTCTACTTTGACATTTTAATTGGATTTCGTCCAAAACACAACCGACACGGACAAACTCACGCTGACATGTGACTCTCAGCGAGTCTGCTGTGATGCTGAGGGCTGGGATGTTCCTGGTGTGTGTGTGGAACGTGAGGCTCATCAATGGCTCTTGTTAGATCCGCTGGCCCTGAGGCCCCTGCTGTGAGGGAATTGTGATGAAGGGCTTCGACACAAAGAAAAGAGCCCTCAGAGCCTGAGCGGCCCCTCTGTCCTCTCCGTGTCAGAGCCGCGGGACAAACGTGACTCCGTAATAAATAAAGACGGACAAACGTGGCTTTGATTGCGTTCCATCATCTAGAAGCGTAAACATCCACAGACACGGACGGCTAGAGTTCAGTTCAAAACTTGGGTTTTAATCTGAGCAAAGTAAAAACTACAACAACAACAAAAAAATCTAATGTATGCACCCTAATTTGCATACTAAACACATACAAAAAAATTATTAGTAAACAGATGAATTGGGGCTTTTTAATTGAGATGAATGGCAAAAGCGCCCTGATCTTCCTTCAGATTAAGTACATTCGTTTAA
>CM041810.1:37480099-37487599 GCA_023376895.1 Aspiorhynchus laticeps
AAATGAAGTGTCCCCAACTAAGCAAGCAAGGCGACAGCGGCAAGGAACCAAAACTCCATTGGTGACAGAACGGAGAAAAAAACCTTGGGAGAAACCAGGCTCAGTCGGGGGGCCATTTCTCCTCTGGCCAGACGACACAGCAGTTCAATTCCAACTGCTGCAAAGTCAGATTGGATGGCTCAACAGGTTCCCGAGGTCTTTCCTGATGGCTCTCTAGGTGACGGGGTCCTCACTGGGGGTCTGTCTCTGGGGGTCATCTAGGTGTCCTGGTCTCCGCTGACGTTCAGGGCTGTAGAGGTCGTCTCTAGGTGCTGATCCACCATCTGATCTGGTGACTGCAGTGACCTCGGAATAAGAAAGAAACAGACTAATATTAGCGTAGATGTCAATCTTCTTACGATGTAACAAGTACATCATGTGTTATGGGAAGTGTTCCCGGTTCCGGTTGATCTAATTAATGCAGCCTAACAATCCTTTAACGGATTTGAATAATAGAAGTGTATTAGTGTGTTATGTGTACGCCAGGTTAAAGAGATGGGTCTTTAATCTAGATTTAAACTGACAGAGTGTGTCTGCCTCCCGAACAGTGTTTGGTAGATTGTTCCAGAGTTTGGGCGCTAAATAGGAAAAAGATCTGTATGTTTGGTTCACCAGGATTTGGAGTCCTGTGTACGACTGAACACTGAAGAAAGCGTGAGAGCAGCAGTGTGGACGTAGAGTCATTCACTGCAGATCCAGGCCAGCAGAATTCATCTCCGCTCAGTTATAGAGTTGGCTGTAGAGTTGCCCGAGGCCTCGATCTCAGGAGCCTGGAGCGACAGGCGTGTCATCTGCATTCAGCGGTGACAGTGAAGAACCTGTATCAACACACTGGTCAATTATGTCACAATGTGTCGCCTTTGTTTGGTAAATCTGGTGAATATGATTCTTTTGTGATGAAGCACACACTGAGTGCTGGCGGACGATTATACCGAGTTATTTCTGTCCGCTCTGACAAAAGCTCTTTCCCCGTCTAACAGCTTCAGACACTTCAGATCTCAAGTGAAGGTGGTTTTGTAAGGGTTTACAAGAAGCCAGTGCCGGTCAAAGGCTGGTTTTCACAAATAGCACATCACTTCTATTTCCAGTCGGTGTGAACAGCATCTATTACTGTTTGCACGATGCTATCTGTTGCTTTTTTACTCTGTGTAAACAGAATCTACCACTATTTACCCGTGGAAACAGCATTAAACACTTCATTTAAAGTGGTCATGACATGGATTTTTTTGCACAAAAAAAACAAATATGTGGAAAAATGATTATTTTCAACCCTCATTCTGACCCTCTGTCTAAAACGACCTGTTTTAAGGGGCGTGTCCTTTAAGGCGTGTCAGTAATCAGCCACTGTTATGATTGGCTAACGTCACTCTGCATAGGAAACAGTATCAACGCCCCCTCTCTATTGCATTGGAGTGTTTTGACAACATTATAAAAAAAGCAGTCATTTCCAGACAAAGCAATATGAAAGCATTTACTTACGGTTTCTCCATGACACTGTGCCTCGATTACAAAACAAAATCCTCAGACACGATCCGAGACGCCATTAAAATAAACTATCCACTTGTTCCTTATGCTGGGATCCTTTGATATCTGTACAAAGACGCGAACAAGCTGTTTAAACCAAACTGTAATTTTGGAAATTGTAATTTCTATTTGCTTTTGACGCGACACTTGCATTCAGCGAGATCAAGTGTTAGCCATTAAGCCACTGAACGCCAGTGGGCGGGGCCTATGGTGAGAAGAAGAGGCGTGTTTATGCAAATGTTTGTGCCTCCCGTGATGTCATCATGCACCTCAAGCTGTTTTTGGAGCTTGATTAAATAAATGCTTTGTTTATAATGAGGAGGACGTTTTAAGCTATAAAACTTGCAGGTTGTTTTAATGGTACAAATACATCTTATATGCCAAATAATCAAGGCAAATTTGATTTCTCATGTCATGACCCCTTTAAAAACAAACCTGCCTTTTAAAACCATTAAACTCAGCCTTTGTCATTTGAAAAAAAATTAAATAAATGAATTATAAGGGGAATATAGAGACCCGACACAAGTCAGACTACACCTCAGACCAATCTAAATCCACTATTGTTATCATTTATATTATTATTGCTGCTGGTGTTTAATTGTTTGGTCAAACCGGCGTATGTTTGAACACGTCTCTCTCTGCTCAATATTGGCCATTGACACTTTTGCTTGAGACTCAATATCGGACTTGAGCTGTGCTGAGGTTTTCATTGGGGATGCGAGCCAAGCTTTACATTCACTTTAATTGATCCAAATGAAGCCAACTGGTAGATCATTGGTAAAAACCACAAAAGATACCTCAATGAAGCCTCAATGCGAGAATGAAGAGAGATGAGCTCTCGGCTTTAGAAAGCATTACACGTAGGATAAAGCCATGGATCCGGCAGACGAGGGAGTCTGAGACCGCCGTCAACATCATTAGCCGGTTACTTCCGCTGCATATCAAAGGTGAGTTAAACATCCAGTTAGCCAATCAAGGCATCGTTGTGATGTCACGGGATGATGGCGAGTCCCATGAGAGACATCAAGCGCTCAAGCGTAATTAATGCAGATGGCCCGGCGTTCCTCGGTCCTCTGTGAAGATGAGGCTTGGATTGGGAATAATGATGAGAAGAGAGAAGGAGACTTCAAAGAGAACGGCTTCATGTCGTCACGCTATTAAATCAGTGAGACCTGGAGATAGGGCTGGGCGATATGGCCAAAAACATTATCACGATCATTTCATATCAGTCGATATCGATAATTATCACAATAAATGTCAAATCTTTATTTCTAGTTTCAAGGCAGATTTTGGCTCCAAAGTTAAATATGTAGAAACCAGACCATTAATTGTGGTTTTAAACTATTCTTTATGATCAGAACATGACAAACACGCTTTTCCAGTAATTTTTCCTTAAGAAAATAAATATCTCAATAGAAAAATTAATTTCTTAGTTTCTGCAAGAAACAGGTTTGTGTTGCCTGATAATATTAATAATCATATTACTTTTTTGTCTCTTATAAATGCACATTTGTGTCCCTGGGCCACAAAACCAATTTTAAGTCGCTGGGGTATATTTGTAGCAATAGCCAAAAATACATTGTATGGGTCAAAATTATTGATTATTCTTTTATGCCAAAAATCATTAGGATATTAAGATCATGTTCCATGAAGATATTTTGTAAATTTTCCCGTAAATATATTAAAACTTAATTTTTGATTAGTAATATGCATTGCTAAGAACTTCATTTGAACAACTTTAAAGGTGATTTTCTCAATATTTAGATTTTTTTGCACCCTCAGATTCCAGATTTTCAAATATTGTCCGATCATAACAAACCATACATCAATGGAAAGCTATTTATTCAGCTTTCAGATGATGCATAAATCTCAATTTTGAAAAATTGACCCTTATGACTGGTTTTGTGCTCCAGGGTCACATATGTGTTCATAAAAACAAACAAACAGAGGATTACTGTCCTCTTACCGCGGGTTTGTAGCGCTGCAGGAAAGATTGCATAAATTTACATTTTGGATTTATTATTATTTGTTATTAAGTTGAGTTGGTTTTAAAAAAAAAAACTCTGTAGGATGGCTGTGGATGTCATGTGAGTAATGACGTCCAAACTCGCATATTATCCGTTCTATATAGTATTCAAAATTAGAATTAGTGTCCCAAATCAAATGTTGAAATGAGTATTGGATTAACCTGGATTGTGTCCTATTTTTGGTGAAAACTGGAGGTGCAGATCTATCAGCTAATATTGGCCACAACCCAAAATATTTAACAACAAACATGAATCATAAGTGTTAAAAACTACAAATATGTGACCCTGGAGCACAAAAGCAGTCATAAGTAGCATAACAAGGTATATTTGTAGCAATAGCCAACAATACATTGTATGGGTCAATTTCTTAAATGCCAAAAATCATTAGGATATTAAGTAAAGATCATGTTCCATGAAGATATTTTGTAAATTTTCTACCGTAAATATATCAAAATTAAATTCCTGATTAGTAATATGCATTGCTAAGAACTTCATTTGAACAACTTTAAAGATGATTTTCTCAATATTTTGATTTTGTTGCACCCTCAGATTCCAGATATTCAAATAGTTGAGTTAAATATGCTGCTAAACACTCAAAAGCATCTACTTTTTCTTCACAACCCCCCCCCCCCCCCCCTACTTTTAGGGCATAGTTTAAATAGACCAATCGGGACGCAGTAATTCTGAATTCGCATTTTGAAGTATGGTCGCATTTGTTGCCCACATTTCAGAAAAGTAACCATTATAAAGTTGACCGTTATTACGTGTGAGGTGAAAATGACTGTAATTTCCTTTTTACTTTGGAAAGTAATGGTGACTTTTCTTAAAAGTATGCAGCCTCAATGACGTATGCGGCCATCCTTTGAACTGAGACACAGAAACGGTGTGAAAGCTTCACTGTTGACAGCGGACGGGACAAATAAACAAGCACGAGACACTTTAAAGGTCCCATATTGTACACCTTTCTGGAGTTTTATTTTAGGTTTTGATGTCCTTAAGAATATATATTTGCGGTATAAGCCATCTCAATATATTTTTACAGCTCTTCTCTCAGGAGCTCTGCTAAAAACAGGTTGATTTTGGCCTGTCTAATTAATATTCATGAGCCTCTCTTCTGATTGGCCTGTTGTTTTCTGAGTGACGCACGGCTAGGCCAACCACAGGTAACTAGTTAGTGCCGACATCACAATTACGTGCTAAGCTGGAAGCAAAACAAAGGGAGAACTGGAGGCGGCCCATTCAAACCAGCACAGATTCGGCTACATAAGGAGCTTAAAATATCATCTTGGTGTGATGTTCGGTGCTATAATTGATGTAGTAGAGGCTTCAAATTAGAAATTTTAAGGCATACTTGCTGCCACTGCCAGACAAAAAAAGACGAAAGCTGTGGTTAAACGCAATAAAACGAGTGTACCAGACAGAAACGATCATCAAAAATGCTTGTGTTTGCAGCACACACTTCTTATCAGAAAAGGATCAATAAAGTATTGTCTTTTGTTGTTATGAGCGCCTCTAAAGATTTCTTGCATCTCACGACTGTGTTGTATATGAATGTGTGTGCATGTGTGTAAAACAACAAACTGACCATTTTCATGTAATTGTATATACATTGTTGTGATTAATTGTGGCTGGAGGATGGAGTCGTTCGGACGTCACGTTTTTACAGAAGTCACAAGGGCTCGTGAAAAAACACAGCTACTTTATGCAGGCTGTGTGCACTTTACTGTGGACTGACTGTTTTGAAACTTATATGGTAGTTAGACCTCAGTTATAATAAAAAAGCCAGGAGATTTCAGTTTTGACAATATGGGACCTTTAAACAAGAATCAGACACTGAGAAGATCAGACGATATCTGCACTATTACTGCAATCAGCATGAATGGAGAAAGAGGCACACAAACCAGCAGCTCCTGCTAGAGTCAGATAATGATGAGGATCTCAGAGATCTCTCGCAGGAGAACATCACGCTCTCTTCTGTCATCCCGTCCTCCGCCGAACGCAGCTCCTCAAGCTGTCACCGAACGCTCGGAGAGGACGGGTTAATGGCGTCAGCCGTCATTTAGCAGAAACGCACCGTTCTGACTCTGAAGAACAGCAGAATCAGTCAGTTTCTCAGCAGCGCTCCAGCATTATCTAGCAGCCAGACGCTGGAGTTACGGCAGAAGAAGAGGACACTCTGCTGCCTGATTATTTGTTGACTTTCATAACATCCTGATGATGGTGATTGGACGCCGGTTATGGTTTGATTGCACACATAAACCAACTCTAGAAGGTTCTGACGACCTTGTGGACGTTTAATCGCGAGCTTGCTCGCTTTCATACGGCATCTAGAAGGTTCTGGACTTGGGATCGGTGTTCAATGATATCAGCAGATGGACGTCTACATAAAACACATAAAGAGTTCGTGGCAGGTGGCCAGATACAGCAGCAGAGCTGAGACGGCAGAAGAAGAGACCATTATCTGAAGTTCGTTCTAGTGATGTTGATTGGAGCGCGAGTTCACGTGAGACACGACAGAGAGCAAGGCTCTAGAAGTTGTATCTGAAGACTTTGGCGTTTAGGAGCTTGTCTGCCAACGGCACATAAAGATTCATGGCATCTGTCGTTCACAGACACTCCACATCTTCTGCTGAGCCTCTCTAAAACACAAAATCTGTACCGCAGGGGAGAACATTCTGGCAAAGCGGAGGAGCATTTTTCTGCCCCAATACACACACACACACACACATCACACATCTCTCACACACACACACACACTTTCTCTACTCCTCACACATTTCACACCAACCACTCACACACACTCTCTCTCCACACACACAAATCTCTCTCACACACACACACATCTCTCTCCACACACACTACATACACACACACACACACACACATCTCTCTCTCACACACACACACACACACACATCTCACTCACACACACACACAAACTCTCTCTACACACACACACACACACATCTCTCTCTCCACACACACACCTCTCTACACACACACACACACACACATCTCTCTCACACACACACACACACACACACACACACCATCTCTCTCTCACACACACACACAACACATCTCTCTCTCTCACACACACATCTCTCACACACACACACACACACACACACACACACACTCTCTCTCACACACACACACAACCCATCCCTCTCACACACACACACATTCTCTCTCTCACACACACACACACACACACACACACACACACACACACACAAACTCTCTCTCACACACACACACACACATTCTCTCTCTCACACACACACACACACAAACTCTCTCACACACACACACACACACACACACACACTCATTCTCTCTCTCACACACACATTCTCTCTCAAACACACACACACACACACACACACACTCTCTCACACACTCACACATTCTCTCTCTCACACACACACACACACACACAAACTCTCTCACACACACACACACTCATTCTCTCTCTCACACACACATTCTCTCTCTCAAACACACACACACACACACACACACAAACTCTCTCTCACACACACACACATTCTCTCTCTCACACACACATTCTCTCTCTCTCTCTCTCTCTCACACACACACACTCTCTCTCTCACACACACACACACACACACACACACACACATACATACATACACACTCTCTCACACACTCACACACTCTCTCTCTCACACACACACACACACACGCACACACACACACACACACTGGTGTGGAAACCTTTGAGTGTTTATGAAGCATAACAGCATAACAGTGACTGTAAAATATGTGTTTTAGGTATGGAAATCAGTTTTGATATTTGGGACTACTTTGTGCTGCTTTTCACTGCTATTTCTGGCAGGCTAGTTTTGCTAAGTTTTGCTTAGTTCTGCTTTTAGGGCTAGTTTTG
>CM041810.1:37492599-37497599 GCA_023376895.1 Aspiorhynchus laticeps
ATGCAGGAGATGATTTTTTTCAGATTAACGCGTTAAAAATATTTAACGCAATTAACGCAGGGGCGGGGCTATCAATCATAAAAAAAGATGCCATTAAAGAAATATAAAAATATATATTGTCTTTATGTTGTTTGTACATTGTACATTTGAAGATTGAATGTGAAATTATAGCAATATAAAAGTATATTTAAAAACTTTAGTGCCAGGTGGGATTAATCGTGATTAATTGTAGAAAAAAATCGATTAATTAGTTTTTTTGTTTTTATCGATTGATAGCAATAATAAATACACATACATGCATGTATATATTTAAGAAAAAAAAAGTTTATATATTAAAAATATTTGTATATAATATAATATAATATTTATAATAATATTATATAATATAAATTATAAGAATGTAAATATATACATGTAAATATTTTCTAAATATATACTGTATGTGTGTGTATTTATATATACATAATAAATATACACAGTACACATACATTTATTATGCAAACAAAAACTCTTATTTTGGATGCGATTAATCGTTTGACAGCACTATTTTTTCAGCTGTTGTGTGTGTGATGCTGGTTTGATCACAGATGGGTTGATCAGGAGGAGAACCTCTGATTCATGACGTCTGAACGCGGTAAACAACAGCTTACTGTGGTAATTAGTCAGCGGCACTGACTGTCAGAACTCAAACCAGTCTGACATGATGATAAACACTAACGATCTTCTTACAGATGATGTAATAATCGTCGTTCTCTCCATCATCCTCATCAGAGACCTTCAGCATTACCCAAAGCCATTAAACACTTTCATGGGTTTTCCACGCCGCACTAAACCCGGTTATCGTCTTTTTAACCCCTGCTTTTAACCTCGGCGTTTCACACTGTAATTTCAGAAATGTGTAATTTTCAAACAGGGTTGTGAGCACTTTTAACCCCGGGTTATGAGAGCTAGTTAACCACACATGACAGGGTTAATTAATGCGGCTTTAAAGTGTGAGAAGAAACAAACAACCAATCATAAACTGAACAGCACGGGCCTCATTAAATATTCATGAGCTTTGTACAGTCACAGAAACATTAACAGGCAAAATGTCAAAGAGTGACAGAAAACGGACTGAAGAACAGAGTTTTATTCTTTAAAAAAACTATTAAAAATCACTTTAGTTGTCTGAAATAAAGTATAAATATTAAAGGAAAAATCTAAACTTAAAAATTACATAAGGTGCCTTGGAAGCTAACTGAAATAAAATAAGTTGAAGTACTAAAAAATACTAAAACTGAAATAAAAAAAAATAAAGCTAAATAGAAAAATTAACAACACACCAAAACTAAATTAAAATTATGTATATTTATGAAAATACTGTATATTTAAAAAAAGTGTAACAGCATATACAGATATCACTGATTAGAACAGAAGAGTCAGGAATACATAAAGCTGACGCTCAAGAGCAAAACAGGCTGTTATATGCTGAGCTCATCCATCATATTCACACGGGTTTACAAACATTCAGTCTGAACTTCACTCACACACACACACACACACACACACACACACACACACACTCACAAACATCAGCTACATTCACACTCACACACACTACTACACTACACACTACACCACACACACACACTACACTCACCAGAACTACTACATTCAACACAACACACCACTTTACATTAACCTAATTACACAACATCACTCAAACACACACTTCAAATAACACTCTCACCCACAAACTCAAAACCACATACAACCTCACACACACACACACCACACACAACACACTCCACACACACACACACACACACACACACACACACACACACACACACACACACACACACACACACACCACACACACACACACACACACTCACTCACCACACTCACACTACCACACACACACCACACACACACACACACACACACACACACACACACACACACACACACCACACACACTCACACACACACACACACACACACACACACACACACTCACACTCACACACACACACACACACACACACACACCTCACACACTCACACACACACCACACACACACACTCACACCACACACACCACACACCTCACACACCACATCACCACACACACACACTCCACACACACACACATCAGCAGCACACACACACACCACTACACTCACACTCACACCACCATCACTACACTCACACACTCACTCACACACACTCACATCACACCACACACACACACACACACTCACACACACACACACACACACACACACTCTACACACTCACACACTCACCGTACACACACACACTCACACACTCACACTCACACACACACACACTCACACACTCACACACACACTCACACACACTCACACACACACACACACACACTCACAACACACACACACACACACACTCACACACACACACTCACACACACACACTCACACACACACACACTCACACACTCACACACTCACACACACACACACACACACACACACACACACACTCTCACACTCACTCACACACACACTCACACCACCACCACTCACTCACACTCACTCACTCACTCACTCACACTCACACTCACATCATCACTCACTCACCACTCACTCACTCACACACCACTCACACACACACACACACACACACACACACACACACACACACACACTCTTGTCTGGCATGGCTCCAGTGCTTCTCTCTCTGTGTGTGTAATGAACGTCACACTGACTGTGTTACTGAGACTTCACTGCAAATCTGCACTTCCACGAACGGCTCAGAAAACAAATGAACAAACGACCTTGAGTGACACACACACACACACACACACACACACACACACACACACACACACCACACCTCCATCAGAGTGCGAGTCAGCGGTTATTTCTGTCCTTGATCTTGGTAACCAGCACACGCGGGTAATGATTTACTATTAGAACTAACCTCTGGAATAAAAACTGAAGACACTTGAACCTGAACGTGTTCATCAGCGTCGTCTTTGATCGCTCCACTTTTATTTTCCTCAGCTGCTTATGCTCTATTGATAACACTTCAGAATACTGTTCCATCATGAATGAATAACTAAGTAACACAATATTAGCTCTCTAGTAACTACTAACTAACAAGAAACTAATTAATGAATTAGTAAGTAATAGCGCTTAGTCAAAATGTGGTAGTTCACTATTAGCTACTCAGTAACTATTATTTTTTCATACGTCCCTAAGAACTACTGTATACAGGTTCATAATTAATATGAATAATGCATAATGTATAATTAATGCTAAAGTAAAGCTCATAGTAACCCACTAGTAATGACTCAAGCATTACCAAATTCATCAGAAGGAATTATTAATTATTTGGATCAGTATTCTATAGTGATGATCATAACTCCCTATTAATAACTGAAATCATTGTAAACTTTTGAGGGTTCCTGGTTAGTAATTAATTTTGCTAGATTTGCTAACACTTTAATCATTACTAGTGGATTACCATGATCTTCACTATAGAATACTGATCCACATAATTAGTAGTCATTACTATCCAAAACTGTTCATATATCTCAAAAGCTCACAATGACGTCAGTCAATATTAGTGAGTTATGATGATTTTCACTTTAGAAACTGATCCAAGTTATTAGTAGCTCCTTTAGAAGGATTTGGTAATATTTGAGTCATTACTAGTGGATTACCATGATCTTTACTTTAGAATTAATTATACATTATGCAGAATTCATATTAATTATGAACCTGTATACAGTAGATCTTAGGAGTTCTCCAGGATATGTGAGAAAATTAGTAGTTATTGATTAGCTAATAGTGAACTACCAGTTTCAACTGAGCGCTATTACTTACTAAATCAATAATCAGAGTTTCTTGTTAGCTAATAGTAGTTATTATAATGTTAATAGTGCATTAGTCATTTGTTCCGCGTGTTAGTAGAACAGTATCCTAAAGTGTTACCGCTCTATTTGCAGAATTCATATGTTTGTAATCACAGATTTCAGAATATTTCATCATGGTGAGTTTGCAGGTGAAAGTGTCTTGCGACAGACGTTCCTCGGCGCTGATGTAAATCAGAGATTTAATGTATGTTGTTCCCTGACGCTGATGATTAATGAATGACTTCAGATGAGCTGCTGATGTTCAGAGTCGATCAGCAGAGAATAACAGCTGATGAAAACATACAGACTGACACAAGAGCATTAAACCACAGCCTGAGATCACCTGAGATCTGAACACACGCCTGTTGCCAAGGAGACACACCTGTCAATCAATCAATCAATCACTAGGTGCGTTTACATGCAGCATTGTAATCAGTTTAAAAGTCCAATCCGAATGAAAATGCTCCATATAAACACCTCAATCGGAATAAAAATGCCCAAACCGAATTAAACTGTAATTGGTTTGAGACAGGGCTGGGATAAACCTTTCTGTAAACCCAACAAAATTACAATTCTTCCATGTAAACGCTTTAAACTGATTACTTTGCGTCTACGTCATCAAGAGCTCGTCAGAACGTGATGTCGGCAACAAGTACATTCTGTGATCTGAGGACACCGACACTACAGTAGAGACTGGGTAATAGAGAAGGTATAAAGTTAGATGTTAATTATACAGTTAAAAACACATTAGAGAACGCTTGCTTTCTGAACTATCTGCTCTCGTGGAGTGAAAAACGGATCTGAAATGAAGCGCAATTTTCTGCTTTTCAGCTTAGAAACAACACAATGATGATAGTGAAAGTATAGCTCAATGAAAATAAACAACTTGACCAAAATTTGCCTTGTTATATATATTACAGATTCGTAATTTCCGATCTGCTTGAGTTTATACGTGCTCACACCATGAATATTGTATGAAAACACGTTTGTTATGTGTGATATAGCTCATTGTGTTCATAAAGCAACGCTCCTTTGATTCATCGTTCAGCAACTCTTGGTAAGAAATCATGTATTTGTTCATTTAAGTAGTAAAACTTAGTATCAGAGTACAGTT
>CM041810.1:37507599-37510099 GCA_023376895.1 Aspiorhynchus laticeps
GACACCAATAATACAGAATCGAAATAATCTGATGCACAAGAGCCAATAAATCAAGTCAAGTCTGCTTTATTGTCAATTCTTCCACATGTACAGTACATACATACAGAGAATTGAAATTGCGTTACTCTCTGACCCTTGGTGCATACAGTTAACATTAAACACTGACAGTAGATGTTCAAATACAGATAAATACAGTTTAACCATATGTACATACAAACTATAAAGATATACAAATGAGGACATTGTAGAAAAAATAAAAAATAAAAAAGAGATAAAGTTGCATAAGGCACATGTCAGATAGAGTGCAAACCAGTTAAATAAAACAAAATTTTGCAGATATAATTTGAAGCACAAGAGCCAATAATCCAGAATCGAAATAATCTGATGCACGAGGGCCAATAATCCAGAATCGAAATAATCTGATGCACGAGGGCCAATAATCCAGAATCTAAATAATCTGATGCACGAGGGCCAATAATCCAGAATCTAAATAACCTGATGCACGAGGGCCAATAATCCAGAATCTAAATAATCTGATGCCAGTGTTATTTTAGCATCCAGATGATATTATAGTTTGTTAAAATCCTGAATTAGATTTTATTTGTCAATTTTCTGCTTATTTTAGTTCAAGTTTCAGCAATGTTGTTGTGTTTTGGCATTTTTATTAGTTTTTGTTGTTGTTGTTGTTTTTTCATGTCTTTAGTTTTAAGTATTTTTTATTGTCAGTGTCGGTTTTAGTTTAGTACATATCAAGTTAATCTAAAAGGAAATGAGAAATGTTGCCTTGGAAACTACCCGAGATAAAATAAGTTTAATTTTTTTTTTTACACACATATATATATTAATTAATTTTAGTTACATTTTGTTGTGTTTTTATTAATTTTGTTGTTTTAAAATGCCCCTATAGTTTTTATTAATTTTATTTCAGTTTTATTTTTAGTTATTTTAGCAGAAGCTTAAGGAAAATTAGACATTTTATACCTTTTATATATTTTATTTAACATTAATTTTATTTGTTTTTTCACGTTTTTATAATTTTAATTAATTTTTAATTCAGTTTTACTTTATTTTAATACATCAAGTTAAACTAAATGAAAATGAGAAATGTTTGAAATATGTTTGAGTTTGAGCACAGATGATGAGATCTCATTAGCACTGCTAAATGCATGTAATTGTGTTTGTGTTTTCAGGTGGGAATCTCCAGCTTCACTGCTGTGGACATTAACAGGTTTCCACAACAGCTCTTCACAGAGGAGCTCCATCAAACCTGCAGCGTGGAGCGATTAGAGGAGAGAGACGTAAAGCTGAGGAGCAGACTCGATGTGCAAACGCATTAGAGATCGTCAGGTGCAATCGCTGCTCGTATTACAGTTTTTCTCAGTCGCTTTGGTGCATTTCTCACATCACTATTTACATTTGCACAACATTTAGTTCAACCTCCACAACATTTAGTCATTTGTGCACATCATAGTAGCAGTTTCTCATTCCTTCCTACAAATTGCAAATGCTTTTGGACATGCATCAATTGCTTTCATACAACTCTCTGCTGTTTTATAACATTATCATTTGCTTATGTCATGTCAGTCAAAATTAACTAAACTTGTGAATGCTGAATAGTCATTCCATATAAAACTAATAGTCTTCATTTCATTGCTTGAGTCATTACATACAAAAATGTTGAACTAGTTGTCAAAATCTGTCAAGCAAATTTTCTAAAAAATTTTAAATCTTTTTTTTCCTGAAAATGTCTCCTAAATTGAACAATTTCTCTCAGGTGAACCTCAGCTTTCACTGATGAGAAGGGGTATGTGAAGCATTAGTTGCAACCAATGATAAGCCACTTCTCTACAATCACTCAGAGCTGAATCCCATAAACCCCCACTTCACAAGCATATATGAACCAAGCAGGACATAGTGTGTACCATTTCTACAATACTGTGACACAGAAATAGAAGGTCAGCCTCGTGGAAGAGGGGTGAGGGTGCGGGGAGGAAGGGGAAGGGGACAAAACAGGGGAAGAGGAAGAAGAGGCCAAATACATAGGTGGATTCCCGATGAAATCAGGGCTACAATTGTGGATCATGTTGTCAATCACGGCCTCACAATGGCTGAGGCTGGTCGAAGGGTGCAGCCAAATGTTGGGAGAACCACTGTAAATTCAATTATTCAAACAACGTCGGGAGAACAGGTGTGTATAAATGGAAAGTAATTCAGCACCAAACAATCTGCACTGCACTACTGTCATTGTGTCATACATGAAGCTTGCAGTGGGACAAGAACTTGTCACTTTTTACATTTTACATTTAGACTTACAGCTTTACTGCATCACAGATTTAGTGTATTGTAGTGTTACAGTAAAGATTTGCCATATTTACTGTCATTTTACTCTGCACCACATAGGATTGCAAGACAACCTTGCAGAGGTGGAAGAGGGCCCCTTTTTTACTCCGCAACAAGAGGAAGCCATTTGTGCAATGGTGATTGCAAACAATGCCATAAG